>UELU01072062.1:5717-16728 GCA_900490025.1 Megastigmus dorsalis | reverse complement strand
CGGTTTATTTAATCAATAATTTATGAGATATTTAAATTGCTACTATAGAAAGTGGGGTTATTAAGTGTATAAGCTTACGGCTTATTCAATGAATAATTAATGTAGTATTTAATTTTTAAGTCTAGAGCGTGGGGTTATTATGTGTACAGTCCTACGGTTTATTTATTCAATAATTTACGAGGTATTTAAATTGAAGCTAGAGAGAGTGGGAATATCAATTATGCAAGCTTATTTAATTAATAATTTCTATTATAAGACATTAAATATAAAAAATGTACCTAATGATAGTGCATAACTAAGAGTTGAGGTTATGTTTTTAATTAGTATAAATTGTATTGTCTGATTTAGCTATCCATAATCTATGAAAAATTAATTTAAATATTCACTATACAGCGTTAAATCTATGAATTTTGGTTTACTGACTGAATAGAAACGAGGATATGTTATTTAGGTTATGTTCTTAGTCAACAAAACTTGCTCAATCATATTCAGTAATGCGTAATGTGCGAAAAAATAATAGAGAATAAAATAAATTCACTTCTATTAGGAGTAAGAATAATTCACATGATGATGACACCTAGATTGAGGTTAGAAGTTTCTAAGGTTCATTTTATATTTTAAACATCATTTATTGGCATGTCAATAGGATGAATTTTAGTACACTTATGCATTGTAATCCATTAAATATGAAAAAATGTAATTAATGATCATTAGTGCATACCTAAGATTTTAGGTTATGTGTTTAGTGAATATAAATTGTGTTCTCTGATTCAGCGCTCCCTAATCTATGAAAAACGACTTAAAACATTTACTACGTAGCTTTAAGTCGTGTACTGCAAACAAGTACACAAGTTTTATCCAAAAATTGACACTTTAACACCATTTTTTCGAGGTTATACGGTTATAATAAATCTTACTCTATAGTTTTCCTATATTCTGCAATCCTTAATCGTGAAGTTGCAAAAAAATTCATTGTATTAGCATGTTTCTATCGCAAGTTCTACGATTTTGAAAAAAAAAAAGCTAGTTTTGCCCACTGTGCGCCGTGTTGACCCAGGAGATGGACGGCGGTGAACATCCGATTGTCTACGTGAGCAGAGTGCCGTCACCCTTCGAGAAGAATTATACGACAACGGAGAAGGAGTGCCTGGCCTTATTGTGGGCGTTGAAGAAATTGCGCCCTTACCTCGAGGGATACCATTTCAAAGCAATCACGGACCATAGCGCCCTGCGCTGGTTGAAAAACTTGAAAGATCCTACCGGGAGGCTAACGAGATAGGCGTTGCAGATGCAGCAGTGGTATTTCCAGATCGAGCATAGGAAAGGCGCCTTAAACCATGTGCCAGATGCTCTCTCGAGAATGTACGAGACCGAGGAAGAGGGAGCGTTCGAGGAAGTCCAAGATGAGTTGTATTGCACCATGGTGAGGGATGTGATAGCGACACCGATGACATTTCAGAATTGGAAGGTGGAAGATGGTATGATATATTGCTATCGCTGGGATCCACTCCTGGATCCGATCACCAACAACGAGGAAGGATGGATGTTAGTTGTGCCAGAGGAGAAGAGGGAGCGAGTGGTGCGAGATGCGCATGTGGAAGCGTCATCTGGTCACTAAGGAATCGAGAAAACTTATGATCGAGTTGCCAGGGAATACTACTTGAAAGGAGTTTACCACGAAGTGGACGAATTCGTGCGTCAGTATCAGGAGTGTCAGCAACACAAGGTATCCCAGACAGGACCGCAGGGATTGATGGGGTGACGAAACGTGGAGCGACCATGGGCCGTAGTAGCTGCCGATTTCATGGAATTTTCACTGCGCAAGGCACAGAACAAGTACATGATCGTATTCCAGAATCTGTTTATGAAGTGGATCGAGGTAAAGCCGGTGCGAAAACCAGACGGAAAGGCGATAGCAAGAGCGCTCGAAGAGTTCATCCTCTTCAGATGGGAAGTACCAGACTACTTCATAACGGACAATGGCAAGGAGTTTGATAACAAATTCTTGAAGGCGACGCTAGAAGAGTACAGAGTAAAGCACGTGACGACGCCACCCTATCACCCTCAGGCAAACCCCGTGGAACGGACCAACCGGATCCTGAAAACAAGGATCTCAAACTTCGTCAAGGGGGACCACCGGAATTCGCACCAACTCGTGCACGAGTTTCGCCAAGCCGTGAATACAACAACGCAAGTGACAAAGAAGGTTTCGCCAGCATCCCTGAATTACGGCTGGCATCCTCGACCGGTGAAGAGTTTGCGACAAGAAGTAGAGGACATATGGATCCAGAGGACTGGGCGGACCGAATGAGAAGGCTAGACGCGTTGCGCGATTTAGTTTCGAAATTCGCCGATGACGCAAGGGAGCAGCAGGGAAGGTATTATAATAAAGGGAGGTGGGATGTGACATTTCAGGTGAGTGAGTTAGTGTTGCGTCGGGTGCATGTGTTATCAAGTGCTGCGTAGCGGTTTTCCGCGAAGTTAGGGCCAAAGTATGACAGTCCCTTTAAAATTACAGAGGCGCGGTCACCTACGGTGTACATACTCGAAACAGATTCGAACAAGAGAAGCGCAAAGGTCCACGTCACGGATCTAAAGAGATTCACCCCTCCCCGAGTAACTCCCTTAGGTGGAAACGACGAAGTAGAGGAGAAAGCGCCAGAATTAGAAAAGAAGAGGGTAGGAGTAGAGAATAGTAGAAAGAGGTAGGAAGAAGAACAATAGGAAGAAGAGGACTGGAAGATAGTAAGAAGCAGCGAAATAACGAAGAGTAGGAAGAGTATAGGAAAGGAATAAGAGGAGGAAAGGAGTGCGAGAAGAAAGGCGGGAAGAAGATAGATAAAGAGCAACAGATCGGAGTGGAGGAAGAGAAGGGCGCGCCCAAGATGCCGATTACGGCCGGAAGCACTACCACGCCGACGACCACCGTGACCACCGCGGTCACGGCCACGGCCACAGTCGGGAAGCCGACGATCACCGTGGCGACCTCGAGCCAGATGGCAGCGGTGGCAATGCCGGCGTCCCAGGGCCAGGAGCTGTCCGCTATCCTCCAGGGAGCCATGGCCACCGGGGCCTATCGGGGTCTTACAGACGGAGGACGCGCCAAGGAGGCCCCCCAGCCAGAGAATGCCGCATCCGCCACCACCAAGAAGCCAGAGGCGGCGCCGAAATCTGCCCCAGTAGTACCCCCGTTCAAGTCGGTCTGCTGAGTGGATGTAGTCGATAGCGAGGAAAAAACCGCACCCGTCCCCACCAAGAAGCCAACGACGAAGTCGAGAGCACCGAGTGCGCCGAAGCCAACCACGTCCGCCCCAGCAGTCAGGCCAGTCTGCTGTGCGGACGTGATAGACAGTGAGTAGGAGTCATGGGACAGCCACCTGAAGATCGATGAGAGAGAGAGAGACAGATAGATAGTTATAAGTTTATTTGTAATGGTTTACAAAATGTACATGTTAATACAATATAGATTTTTCTTTGAAATATACATTTTCATATTTTTTGATTTTCGTAATCACACATTGCCAGTCTTTCTATGATATCACAGCTTATTTAGTCTTACATTATATTATTTTAGTCATCAAAAAGTTACAAGTTAAAGTAATATCACAGAGCGTCTTAATTAAAATACAAATAAACAAATTTAATATAAAAAGCGATCAATATCTATCAGTCTTATTGGTTAAAAGAATATAAAAAACTTTACAACACAATCACACATTCACTCATTCTACCACACACTCACTTACGCCGATAAATACACTCACACTTTCTAAAAAAATAAGTATATGGGACAGAACATAATGAATTAACATACAGAAAATTTACAGTTCTGACCCTAGCGTGTAGTGTAAGTCACTAAAATCGAGCGAATAACGAATCACAGGTGCAGCCCGCGGCAGGACTAAGAATCAAGATTAAGCAGGTGTTGATAGATCGCCGTCTTAAATCTGCGCAAAGATGGTAGGTTGCGCAGAGAGTCCGGGAGAGAGTTCCAAAGGCGCGCACATTGAACTTGGAAAGATCTCATTCCTGCCTCCGTGCGAACCCTTGGTATTGAAAGTTTCTGTGCAACACCCCTGCTAGTGCTCCTAGGCTCATGCCTACTGAAAAAAGCTGCCGAATACTGAGGCTCATGTAATCAAAGGATTTTATACATAATAATTGCAGCAAAATAATTCCTTGGAGAGTCAGCACGCAACCAGCCCAGTTGCTTTCTATAGGGGGTGATGTGCTCGTCCCTTCTAACACCATAGACGTATCTTATACATGTATTACTCAGTCTCTGTAATCGTATTCTTTGGTCGTCGGACGCATCAAGCAACACTACAGCGCAATAGTCTAGATGTGGTATGACTAAGGCTACAACCAATCTTCTGCGTAAAGTTTCGGTGGTACATGCCCTTATAAACCGCAGGCTGTAAAGGGCTTTATTTACTTTTTTAGTTACACAATCGACCTGCGGTCTCCACGTTAATTTACTATCTAATCTAACACCGAGACTCACGACCGTGCTGGAGAAAGGCACGAGCGCTCCGCCCCCCATATCAACGTCTGGGAATCCCATTGTAACCAAATCATTAACATATTTACGAGAACCAAACAAAATTGTTTTAATCTTGCCAGCATTGAGACGGAGGGACAGGGCGCTGAAGGTCATCGGTTTATAAAATGTGCTTGACCGTCCCACGATCAAAGAGGTCTTTTAGGTCATTGATATAGAGACTGAAGAGCAAAGGCCCGAGGACCGACCCCTGTGGTACACCTAAATTTGTCTCAACCCACGAAGAAGAACCATTTTTAGATAAATCGCGTTGAGTGCGGCCTTGTAAATACGATTTAATCCACAGGAGTGCGGACCTTGAGAACCCGAGATCGCGCAGTTTGCTCAACAGTCTCGAAGGAGAGATGGTGTCAAATGCCTTGCTGAAGTCGAAGAGCAACAGCATCCTTCGATCAATGCCTATACGAATGTCATCAGTCAATTTAAGCAGGGCTGTCTGCGTACTGTGATGCTGTCTGAACCCTGCCTGTAAAGGATCAAGAATGCCGGTCCTGGAGAGGTAGCTGATAATTTGGGAGTGTGCAATCTTCTCAAGCACCTTGGAGAGGAAGCACAGTAGACCGATGGGACGAAAGTCCGAGACTGAGGATGGAGCTGAAATCTTTTTTAAAGCCACTAACTGAGCTTGCTTCCAAGTACTCGGGAAGACTCCCTAAGCAAAGGAGGAGTTGAATAAACGAACTATATAATTCCCCTACACTGGAAGAGACTTCGCTACAACACCCTGCGGTATGTCATCCGCACCCCTCGCCTGTGATGAAAAATGAGATATGTCGAGAACTACATCTGGGAAAGAAACGGGTTGAAAAGAAAAACCATCATCAGATGCGGACTGTATAATATCCATAACACTATCTATATTCTCGTTGGGTGCGACTGACACACCCGCAAAGTGAGAGTTCAGCTCCTCCGGGGTGAAACCATGCAACTCCTCCCTGCTTTTTGGCAAGAGGCCGAGATCGCGCATTTCCCTCCAAATATCCTTCCTATGATCAAGAGCGTTAGAAAGCTCATTTCTCAGATAGGAGGTACGCAATTGATCCATACGCATCTCGACCTCGTTACGTAAACGAAGAAATTCATCCAGGAGCACGGCACTCCCGGTCCTTTTATACCGTCTATGCGTAGCGTTGCGTTTGTCTATGAGTAGCTGAAGCTCAGCGCCAATCCATGGAGCTTTCTCACTACGAGGAGTTACAGTTATCAACGGAGCAAGTTCATTAATAGCTTCCAATAGATTAGCGCTCAGACATTCAAGCGCCCCATGTATGTCAAAGTCAGACTCTAAAGTATTTGTGGAAAAAGCAGCCAATCGCAGCGACACAAGAACTCATTGAGTTCAACCGGGGTTATCTTATTATAAAGCTGAAAATCTCTTTAGGATAAGATGCAACGTGGATGTCAATGTTAACATCGATGATGTTGTGCCTACTACGAAAAGGAGAAAGACTATTCCCATAGTCAAGTATCGTGTCGTTATCGTCTACAAATATTAAGTCAATCCATGTGTGAGAAGTCTCAGTATGATGTGTCGAGCCGTGCTGGATGATCTTAACTGAGAGTTCGTCAGCTAATCGCCGAACGAACTCAGTCAAATCACCAGTCGTCGACAACAAATCTGCATTCAGATCACCCATAATCAACTTGTGGCTGTAATTTCCACAATACCATTTCCACAATACCGTGCCATTCCCAGGCTCCTCACCTCGCCCCCCGCTCACGCCCCGAGACTGCAAGACGCGAGCACCAACGATTTCCTCCCTCTCAAGAGTAGGGAGGACAGTGTTAAGCACTGCGAACGGAACATTATCAAAATTTGTAGTCGTCGAGGCATCATCAATTATTCCATTCACTAGCAATTCGCAGCACTCATCACTATCTATGGAACCCGCGACACAGCTCTCACAACGGGAGCGGCGAACCGGTACAGATTTTGTTGTGGAGCCTAAGGAGACAAAAACCTGTAACTCATTATTTGAATTTAAATTTCCATGTACATTTTCGTCGATATTTGCTAATGTATTACAAGTAGATTGCTTAGTCAAAAGTGAGATATCATCAACCATGGTCGATATCTTGCGCAGAAGTGTATTGATTTGATCCTTTAAAACCGAGTTCTCTTGAAGCAACATGAGCCGATCATTATGCAAGCCCTCCAGCTGGGACGACTGCACATCCAACTTACGCTCAAGAGACAAAACTTGTGCATTTAGGTTATTCATCAGCTGATTGACTGCTGGTGTGTCAGCTGGAAAATTTGAGGTAATGACATCAAGCCTCCGCTCAATTCGTGATTGAAAATCGGCCAATGTTCTTCCAAGGAGTTCAAATTGCACACAAGATCGACCAGGGTTGATGATATGCTGGTATTAATTCGCATTTCTAATAAAACTTAAAATCAAAAATACTAGCAGGCCGATTTACAGTTTAATTTAATTAATTACTCGCAGAATAAAATAAACAAAAATAAATAAAAGTAAAAACAAAAACAAAAAGAGAAACGAAGCCGAGGATCTAGCACGCGTCCATATTAAGCAGGTGATCGTGGATTCTGAACTTAAACCAAGAGAGGGACGGCGCAAAGCGTATATCCGATGGAAGTGAATTCCAGTCCTTCGCTCCCTGGACCTGGAAGGATCTAACACCAGGCTCCGTCTGCATGGCCGGCACCGACAACTCCTTGTATCAGCCCCAGTCCATGGTGCATGCCGTTTTCGCGGATTTACTGTTTTTAGAGGAGCTAGATGATCGATCGCAGCAGTGATGTTAGAGCTAAGGCAGTCCAGTCCGGTGTCCAGGTCCACACCATCGGCAGCCAGTGCAGTCCAATCACAGCACTGTAAATACTCCTGCAAGTCCTCAGCATTGATGCCCTTATAGTTCCTGAAACTAAAACTCTCTGACGGAGCGGTGGCATAGTGAAGACCAAGGGCCACGTCGATAATATTTTGCCTACTGTGAAAGGTCGCTACATGGTTGCCAAAGCTATAGACTGCATCACTCTCATCCACGAGTATGACATCAATCCAGGTGCCTGAAGTGCCAGTGTGGTGAGTCGCACCATGATGGATAATTTTCAAAGTAAGTTCGTCACACAAGCGCCTGACGAACCTAGCATCATCAGACGAAGAGAGCAGATCCGCGTTAAGGTCACCCATAATTATTTTGTGGCTGTAATTACCACATGACTCGCGGAGACTCGGTAGGAAGGTAGCATCAGTAAGAAAAGCCACCTCAGGTGGCCGATAGATGACAGAGACCAATACTGGCGGAGAGTCACCTTGCTGAATTGTGCACGTTAAAAATTCTGGAATGCCTGATTTAGGGCCCGTGCTATCAGATCTGGCTATTATGTTAGCCTTTAGGTCATTACGTACATACAGAGCGACCCCACCTACATTCACATTACGATCCTGTCTAATAAGTCTAAAACCATCCACCTGAACAAGACTTTCGTCCACCTTTGGCCCCAGCCACGTCTCTGCCACTCCAAATAGATGATAAGAATCACCCTCCAACAAAAGCTTGCGGATCTGCTCAATGTGGGCACGAAGAGAGTTAACATTAAGAAAACCCGCCCTCAATCCTTCCCTCTTTTTACTCCTCCGCTCCCTATTGACTCCGTCTAGTCAAGGTCCATTGGATGTCGCAGGCTCATCAACAGGTCGAACACTATGTTCTGCACGTGAAACATACGAGGGTACATGATCAGGCCTGGCACGATCCGCCTCCGCAATAGCAGCCAAGTCAGAAGCAGATGCAAAAGTGTGTACATGAGCGCCGCCTCTTTTCCTCACATAAAATTTGCCACCCTGATGCCAAACGTACCTAAACCCAAGGCCAGTAGCAATCCTCTTCAGATCCAAAAACGATCTATATTTCTGAGATGTAAGCAATTCATTCAAGAAAAGTTTTTTGCTTGGCAAAAGTATACCACTCCCAATGCTGTCAAGGACAGGCTGAACATCTCCCGTAGTGAAGACATGATTCCCCGACGCTCGCTTTGCATGTAAAATCTCCTTAACCCGTGTCGCACTGGCTAGACGAACAGCCAATGGAAGGGGTCGGCCTGTGTTGGAGCCCCTAGCATGATTGCTCGATTCCGAGGATGCCCCCAAGACCCTCCTACGGCCCAAGAACCTCGCATCAACAATCTCCTCCTTCTTAAAGGAGGGCAGAGCAGTGCTGAGTATTGCATATGCCAGATCGACTATTTTGTCCGCGTGATCGACGAACTTCTCTGGATCGGGAATACCAGATATAATTACACCGTGACACCCAGCACGAACACTGCCTGATAACTGAGCCTCAGAGAGTATATGTGGGAAATTCAAGGAGTCGTTTTGAATCCCACCCCCAGCCAATCCTGGCGTGCCCAAGCGCGACATAGCGGGTCCATATGTGATGCCATTCTCAAACGCCTCAAGCTGCTTCGTCAGACCATCGACTGAGTTCTGCAATTTTTCATTCTCCTGAGCTAGCAACAGTCGATCCTGGTGCATTTCATGCAAAAGAGAGGACTGTTTTTCTAGCTTCTCCTCTAACGAAGAGACCTTCGTGACAAGGTTCCTGATGAGCTGGTCCGATGCTGGCTCAGAAGCAGAAGTGGAACCGGAGGCCCCAGACTTTGCATCGAGTCTTAGCAATAATGAGCGTAGATCGGATATCGCATTATCCACCAATTCAAATCGATTACAAAAAAGATCAATTGTTGTGGTAGACACGCAACTGATCGGGGGGATGCTGATGTTTGCAAAAGGATCCGCACTACCCCTGGCTGGTGTAGAGGCGACTAAGGTGGATTTCATTGCACGGTTACTAGAATGATTTTGTGCTATAGGATTTATTGTAGCATTTGTTGGAGTTGCATTGGGCTTATCCAATACACTCTTTGTGCAAGTTGCACACAGGGAATCACTCGATTTAGAAACGTTAAGCTTAGCCCCCTCTACCTCAGTCATTACGTGACAGACATTATGATAGGATTTTTGACATTTGTGACAGCGCAGCATTACAGCAGTTTTGTTTTTGTATGTTTTTTTAGATACCGAGCATGAGTTTGGAAGCATCTTAAAGGGCCTAGTCAAATATATCTGTAAAATATGGACATAAATAAACTCGCAATAAATAATTGATCCTCGAAATCGCTTATAGATATGTTTGATTAAACGAAATAACAAATAAAACTCAAATAAAATAAAAGCGTAAGAGAAATTGTAAAATTAAAAGTAAAATTAAAAGTAATAGAGCAAAATCTTCAATGCTGAAGGTACGCTCAAACATACGCATGTGTATACATGTATATATATATATACATTCATATTCATAATCACATATATGCCCACTTTGGATGACGCAAAACTAAAAATAATAAATCCTTTAAAACATTTAGATTAACAAAAATTTTATGAAAGTGCCTTTACAACAAACACAATAAAAGCATAGGTAGAAGTAACAATGTAAAATCTACAGTAATGAAGGTACGCACGAACATATACATGTATACACTCTCACTCGGCCTAAGCAAGTTGAATGTAGCGAGTTGATAATCCGAGCCGAGACGGAGAACGTGCGCGCGCAGAATAGACAATGCTCGTGGTAGGTATTAGCGCACGTCGTTCTACAGGCTGCCCAAAATCCAGCCTAAGCAAGTTCAATTTGCTTTATTTTTACGCCACTTAAAAATCACTGAATTTACCAATATACTGATGTTCTCATATGCAGTAAATGGTGTTTAGAGTGAGTAAATGCATCATTCAGTGTCGATGGTGTTAAGTGCGAGTAAATCATTCGATGAAAATTCGAATTCTCTCTCTCTCTCTCTCTCTCTTTCTCTCTCTCTCTCTCTCTCGCGCCAAATATATATTTAGACTTATACCCACACAAGGGATAAACGGATAGGTTTTCTTTATGTTAATTTATTTTGTTTTGTCCCCTATACATCTTAATTACATTTTAATTGTGTGACTGTATTTATTAGAGTGAATGGATGCATTTGTGCAGTGAGTGAATGTTAAATTTTAGAATACAATTGACTGATAGATATTGACAGCTCGATATAATTTATTTATTTGTATTTTAAGATGAGACGCTCTGTGATATTACCTTTTAAATATTTTTAAGACTGATTTTTATATAAGACTGATTTTTTGTATTAAATTTTTAACTTTAGCTGTGATATCATAGATAGTAATAAAGTGCAATATTTATATAGAGTAGCGAAAATGAAGACTGTCTTTTATATACTATAAAACCATATGTATACTGATTAACAATCAATTTTGAATTTATATACAAATAAACAAATATCTATCTATCTATTTATCTCTCTTTTTCTCTCTTTCTCTCTAACTTCCACATAAATGAAGCGCTTGAATGCCTGAGCATTCATCTATTATAGGCTATTACTGAATTTGCTCTAGAACCCAAGATCGCGCAGTTTACTCAACA
>UELU01072060.1:0-10739 GCA_900490025.1 Megastigmus dorsalis | reverse complement strand
CTCAATTACACTAACTCGTTAAAAGTATAAGGCACTTCTTGAAATAAGCTGAAAATACTATAACGGAGTTTATAAGTATTGCTATACACAAGTTTTAAGTCTTATTATATGATTAAGAGTCGAAGAAAATTTAAGGTTCATGATTCATGTTGTGGAAAACCTTCAAAACAGTATCCAAAATGTCGATTTTTCGAAAAAACGGTCAATTTATCACGTTTATTGTCCACTTACGCCTACTGGGAGTTGTCTTTTGGGAAAATTGACATCAAATTCGTGACCAGCGACCTCAAAAACCCCCAATAGAATATTCTCAGTGTATATAAACTGCTTTAAGATAGTAAAGCCTGGTTTTAATGTCATTTTAATCAAATTTAAAGCAAATTTTGACTTCGCATTTTTCAGCCTTTTCACCGCTGTATGGTGGGTTGGAATTTCTTTAAATAAAAAATTTGAAACATGGTTTTCGATGTATTTTTTCCGTAGAACTCGATTCTGAGGTTAAAAAAATTACATTTTTCTTTATTTTTTTTTAATCTAAGAAAAACCATGAAAAAATCGAAAAAAGTGAGGTTTTTCATGGAAATACCCCAAATATGTAGCTGGACCCTATTTTTTTATTGCAAATTCGGATTCAGCGTCGAAAAATATACAAGAAATCATAGGCCTGGTTAACTGCACAGACCTTTTTATTTTTTTTGTGAGCCTGTGTAATGAATACATATTACTGTGAAATCGGACCTGATTTAAGCAACAAAATAATCCAACCAAAAAATGTAGAACTTACTCTACCAGATAGAAATCCTAAAACTATATTTTTTGAGTCAACTAATTGTTATGAAATCTATAAGATTATCAAGGCGACAGATCTTGAATCAAAGTCCGATGAAAAAAAATTGCAGTTCTTTTACACGTGGCGGGAGAAGAAGCCATGGATAAATTTGAAACGTTTGGAATTGATGAAGCTAAAAGAAAGAAGCTTGATGAAGTGTATAAAGCCTTTGAAGATTTTTGTAAACTGAAGGTAAACGAAAGTGTAGAAAGACACATATTTTTTTGAAGAGTACAAAACTCTGGTGAAAATTTTGCAACTTTCTTAACTGATCTCAAGAAATTAAGTGCATCATGTGTATTTAAAAACTTAAGAGTCAGTCTAATAAAAGACAGAATTATTAATGGTATACATCAACGTTTCAAAAATAGACTGTTAAGAGAAGAAAATCTCAAAAATGTGTTGACATATGCAAAGCTGCTGAATTAGCAGAATCACAAATCAAAACTATGAAGAATGAAAATAATACGGTTGATGAGATCAATACAAATAAAAGACATTTCAAAAATAAGAATAAAAATAATACAAAAAGTTATAATGGAAACCCAATGCAAAACAAAAATCAAGACAGTTCTGAGCAAGGAAGCCAACCATCGTGGGATTCCAAGAAAGGTGCGCAAAAGAGTAGAGGGAGCGCAACACGAAGCAGACCAGAACAACAACGTAGGAGCGGCAATAACTGTACGAGATGCGGCAAGCAGCACGCGTCAAAACAATGTCCAGGGTACGGTAAAGCGTGTAATTTTTGTCGTGCATCTAATCACTTTTCAAATGTTTGCCGAAACCGCGAAGTTAATTCTGTTGATAGCGATAATATGAATGCTTTCATGATAGTTAGAAAATGTTATAATTAATGAAAAATATGAAGTAAAAGTAAAATTCGATTTAGGTGCATAATGCAACGTCATGTCATCACAGGAATTTGAACAGATAAAAGATAAAATCAGGTTAGATAAGCCAAATGCTATACTGTCAGGCTTTGGTGACAGTAACATGAAAGTCATTGGAACTTGCGAATTTAATTATAAATTTGTTAATAGAAACAAGAGTTTACTTGAATTCACAATAGTTGATGACAGTAAAAGTAAATATCCAACTTTTATTGGTTTACTAACCTTATTAAATTTAAATTTAATTAAAAGGATAGAAACTATTGTAGAATTAAATGAAAAACAAATAATAAAACAATATAAAGACATTTTTGAAAACATTGGAATGATAAATGATTTTGAACATGACATTAAGGTAGTTGTATCCCGACTGTGTGAGTCAAATTGAAACTTACAAAAAAATTTGAAAATATATTCGAAGTTTTTATGTATAAAGTATTAAAAATGAAAAATATAACTTTTCCTATCCTTATCATGATGAAATATGATACACAGCGAGAGAGATAGACTATTGTTTTTGTGGAATCATAAGTTGCTCGTCATACTCTGAGGAGTTATGGTCGTTCTACTTTCTGAGCTAGATTGAACTGTAAGATTCCGTAAAACTTTGGATTGACACTGCTTCGTTACTAACTGGTCAATCTTCTCCAAATTTATACATGAATTCTAAAATATACTAAACTAATTTTTTCAAAATTGTTGTACACATAGCGACACTAAGTCAGTCAATCGGTAAATATTATTTACTTAAATGCATCATTTCGTAAACAGTCGCCATTACAGCAATGTTAAATATTGTAAATTTTAACTTGCTGTAGCTTTAAAACTATTTGGTAAATTGATTCTAAATTTTACAGTCATCTTTTACTGTACCTTAATTAATTTTTCTCAAATTTTCAAAAATAATTCAAGACTTTAGATTTGGTATACAACTACCTTAAATTAATAGAAAAAGCTGAAGGTAGCGTTGCTACATGCAGAAAAGTTCCAATAGCGTTGATGGATTCATTAAAAATCGAATTAAAAAAAATGGAATAAATGGGTATCATTGAAAGAGTAAATGAACCCTCGGATTGGATTAATCCATTAGTAATTGCACAAAAGAAAGATGGGAATATTAGGATTTGTCTTGACCCAACAGATTTAAATAAAAATATAAAAAGACAGCATCATATGATTCCAATATTTGATGAATTATGTGCACAAATGCCCAATGCCAAAGTTTTTAGCATATTAGATGCAGATAGAGGTTTTTGGCAAATTAAAGTTACTAAGAAAGTTTATTAGTGTAACAGAATATTTAAGTTCTATCACACCATTTGGTCGTTTCAGATTTAATGTCATGACATTTGAAATCTCTTCAGCCACTGAGGTACTTCAGAGTTGTTTTGATCAAATATTTGGTGGCATTGAAGGTGTGATCATATTAGTTGATGATATTTTAGTTTGGGGTAGCACAATACGAAAGCATAGACTTAAAAAATATTAGATAGAGCACGTGAAAGAAATGTGACTTTTAACTTAAATAAATGTCAATTCAAGAAAAGCGAAGTTAAGTATATAGGGCATATATTCACTGATAGGGCATCAAAATTGACCCAGATAAAACTAAAGCAATTATAGAAATGCAATCTCCCAAAAATAAAGATGAATTATTTACTTTTTTAGGCATGCTGGCATATGTAGGTAGATTTGTACCAAATGTCTCTAGTGCTAACTCCATACTCAGAAATTTAACAAAAAAAATGTAGTATGGGAACAGGATGCAAATGCAAAAAAAGAATTTGTAAACTTAAAGAATGTTTTAGTAAATTCACCTACTTTGAAATACTTTGATGTAAGTAAACACGTAGTGTTAAGCTTTGATGCTTTTCAAAAAGGACTTGGAGCAGTCCTTTTGCAAGACAATTTACCTGTAGTATACGCCAGCAGAGCCCTGACTGATACAGAAATTAGATATGCACAAATAGAAAAAGAGGCACTAGCAATTGTATTTGCATGTAGAAAATTCAAGCAATATATATTAGGTAAAAAAGTATTGGTTGAAAGTGATCATAAGCTTCTAGAAACCATATTTAAAAAACAATATGATCAATGTCCAGTAAAAATTCAAAGAATGAAACCTGCGACACAAAAATATGATATTGAAGTTAAATATAAGCCTGGAAAAGAACTATTTTTAGCAGATGCTTTATCGAGAAATTATTTAAATGTAAAATAAAATACGTATTATGAATCAGAGATAGAAACGCATGTACATAGTTCGATAAAGAATTTTCCAATAACTCTGGAAAAGAAAGAGATCTTTAAAAAAGAAACTGAAAAAGATATAGAACTACAAACATTAATTAAATTCACAAATTATGGTTGGCCAACAGACAAAAAGTCGATTCCAGATTGCGTAAAATCATATTATGGTTCTGCAGAAGAATTTTCTGTAATTGATGGCTTGGTTTTCAAAGCAAATCAGATAGTTGTAACAAAAAATTTAAGAAAAGAAATATTAACTCAAATTCATTATAATCATCTTGGTCTAGAAAAATGTAAATTGAGAGCGAGGGAAATAATATATTAGCCATTTATGAGCAAAGTAATTGAAGATGTAATTTCAAATTGCCATGTCTGTAATAAATATAAGAAAACACAAGTTAAAGAACCATTGATACCAAGAGAAATTCCTAATGAACCATGGGAAATGGTAGGTATGGATCTTTTTCATTTTAAGGACTATTTTAGCAAATTTGTAAAAGTTGTAAAACTAAATACAACTGATGCTTCTAATGTGATTAGTATTCTGAAGAATATTTTTGCTAGATTTGGTATTCTAAAATTAGTTTGTTCAGACAATGGCCCTCAATTTGATAATTATTTAATGAGAAAATTAGCAAATGAATGGAATTTTAAACATGAGACCTATAGTCCATACTGGCCTCAATCAAATGGAATGGTTGAACGCCACATACAAACTGTAGAGAGAATGCTTAAAAAATAGAAGAAGGTGGAAAACATCCTCAGCTTTACTTGAATATAGAAATACTCCGATTGAGCATAATGTTTGTTCACCGAATGAAATAATGTTCAAAAGAAATGTGCGAGGGATTGTTCCCTTTAACAATGAAAATGTTAAATTAAATTATAAGAATATCAGAAATAAATTGATTGAAAGGTATTACATCAAGAAAGATACTACGATAAAAATGCTCATATAAAAAAGGATGGAGTAAAAGTTAATGATAAAGTGTTTGTTAAAAAAGAAATGCACAAGCCGCTAGTCCCAGGTACGATTGTAGGCAAATGTGAAAGACCTAGATCATTTAAGGGGGTATTATCCCTATAGGCTGTATTTTCCTACATTCACCTGAAATAAAAAAAGCAATGCATTAATTTCATTTAATACAATATATATCATATATTTGGCTATAATTTATGCCAATTTTAATATGAAAAATCAAATAATTTCATGGTAACTTGCTAATATTACTTCAGCAACATATTCCGGCCACGCGCAGGATCCTGACCAAAGCATATGATGGATTTTGCTCTATAATGTCTCAAAATGTCTGGAAAAGACTACTTGAGGACCTAACGTTATTTATATAGCCAAGAAATAAGATCCAGAATTTTCTGAAAAAATATATTGCTCGGTAATCAAAAAAAATTCTTAAATTTCTACTTTTTTTCATATTTACAATGATACTTACATGTTAATTCGCATTTTGGTTAATCTAAATAGCGTTAGGTCTGTTGATAAACGTGGGCGCGTAGAATAAAGTTGAGACACTTGGTTAATTAGTAATAGTAGTTTAATTATGATAATAGGTGAAGATTACAAAGTAAGTTGGGCGAGCCATTTCCTCTCATCGCATTATGCGTTCGGTACGGTGTCCGGCGATAGAGAGAGAGAGAGTCTCCGTGAGCACAAGGTGTAGAGTATTGGGAGTGGAGAGTGGGGGAGCTTGAGCTTGAGGCTAGAAGGTGGGAGAGCTCGAGCTTGGAAGTCGAGGCTCGAGCACGAAACGGCCGAGCTCGAAGCTCGAGGCTTTAGGCTGTGCAATATACAATGTACTTTATATTCAACACGCCTCCTTACATTTACATTGTGATTCAGTTAACGCTTAACAATTTCCTGAACTTAACAAATTTTTCTTTGTTTAATGATTTTGTGAGTATATCCGCTACATTATCATTCGAATTAACCTTAACCATTACAATTTCTTTTTCTTTTACACTTTCATTAACAAAATGATCATGTAGATGATGCTTAATATATTTAATATACTTACCTAAACTATTTCTTTATTTTACTCCTTTTAAAAGTAAATATTTTCCATAAAATTATTGTAATTATATAGTTTTAAACTCTTTGAATTAGTCCTTACATTTATTGTTCGAACACATATACATTTGATATGACTTGTTTACAGTCCAGTCCAGCATGTGCAGGCAAAGATGAGACATAACTTTCTTGCCTGGAAAAAGAAATCACACAAAGAAACACTTTTTTCATATAACACTAGTCACATGTAAAGCAGGAATACTTATCTGATCTCATTGAATTTCTTCATTGAAAATTTTTTTGTTTCGAATACTTTACATTCATCACAACACTTATTACATCTGACTTTGCTCCTGTAGGAGTCAGCAGACTGTAAACAACTTGAATCTAAATCATATGATTGCATGCAATAATTCGCTCGAGCTGCCACCTCAACTCGTCGATAAAGCAGACAACGCTTATTATAATCGACAGAGTAGCGACACTAGTGATGCGCGGTCATTTGAAAATTGAATACATAATACGTTTATATAATTATCGCAAACTAGTAAATGATTGTTATTTTAAACTATTTTTTCTACAAGAGCGTAGTTATAACTTTTAAAATGACAACCTTATTAAATAAATGATGCTAAATAGCTGAAATTGTATTTGATGAAAATTATATTTTCGTGCAGCATTTATGATTCGGAATAGATACCTGGAAAGGTCTTTCGTTTACAGAATGAGTTTTAGTATCTCAACGTATAAAAATATTTTATTTTGCATAGAAAATACGATATCGTGACTTATATAACTAGAATAATGGAAAAAATCATTATTTTGTGAGTTTTAATTTTTGAGATTTTATTCCTTAAATAATTGTAACTTCTTTATTTTTTGGATTTTTTGCTTGAAAATTTGTTTTTAGGTTCGCTATAATATGTACTTAATATATAATAAAGAATATATAATAAAAAAAAATCAATTTTTTCGTCATTTTTAGGGATAATACCCCCTTAAGATAAAATTAGAAAATGATAATCAGATTGAAAGAAATAGTCGAACATATACCCATACAAAGGTAGAGATGAAAATTTCAGTAATAATTCTACTGATCAAAATATGTACGATGATGACATACTTATTGAAACTGCAAATGTATCTGAGGATGTTAATCAAAATGTTCAAAATGCGAACAATATTGAAACGAATCAAAAAACCTGTACTAAATCTGGTAGAGTCATAGAGGCACTGGAATATTTAAAGGATTATGATTGTACTTAAAAAAAAATTTTTAAAAAAGGGGATGTCAGATGGCGTTAGTAATAGATCGCGTCATTGCGTCTCACTTGCTAGTGTCCGCACGCCATTACAGACAGTCTGCATGGAGTGCCCGGCCAGAGCGCACACATGAGTCCCGCAACACTCATATACACTTTTGTACCTTCATTATAATACACTTTTAATATTAAATAATAAAGTCTCTTTTGTTTATAAACTCCTTCCAACAAGAAAACTACAATGCCTTAAACTATATTAAAAATATAATATATAATAAACTAGATAAAAGTAAACCTATTATTGGCGCTTTTTTGGATCTCGCCAAAGCTTTCGTCACAGTTAACCATAAGATCCTATCAATGAAATTAAAGAGATACGGTATTAGAGGAAATGTATTAGGATTATTAACAAGCTATCTCTCAAATAGACAACAAAAAGTTAAAATACAAAATATCTTGAATGAATCCAAAACCATAACTACTGGTTTCCTCAAGGAACAGTATTAGGACCATTATTATTTATAATATATGTTAATGATCTATTGAGAGATATGCCTAAAGAGACCATTACATCTCATGCTGATGACACTGTCATCATTTCTAGTGATGACACGTGGACTAAAGCACAGGATAAAATGAACATGTACTTAGATAAATCTGCTATATGGATGGCTCTTAACAAACTATCTCTAAATATACAGAAAACGCAGTACCTACATAACTTTTGGAAACTACTATGATAGTGTGCCTTAAGAAACTAATATAGTGATAAAAAATCAGCAAATACTGCGGCTACCGAGTTGCAAGTATTTAGGAATATATTTTGATTTCAATATGAAATGAGATACACATAAAGAATATTTAATCAATAAAACAAAATATTTATTATTCATTTTTGCCAAATTAAAAAAATCTATGGACACTAAAACTTTACTGATTATGTATTATGCTTTCTTCCAGTTTGATTAACTATGGAATAATAGCTTGGGGATGGTGCTTACAGAAATAAATTAGATTTTTTACAAAGAATACAAAATAGACTGTTAAAGATATTATACAAAAATAAATTCTATGTCCATGAAGCACCACTAACCATAACTCAACAATTTACACTAGAATCATTACTTTACCATTATAATGCTTTGAAAGATATATTTAGAAATATTCATCGAAATAAGAGACACAAAAATATACAATTACCAAAAATGAATAAAGTAGTAAATGACAAAAATAGCTACATAGTGACTATTAAAACTTTTATTAAACACCCTAATGTTCTCAAAACTATGAACTCTAAAAGTATTATTATCAAGCGTGAACTTAAAAAAGAAATAAAAAATAATAGTTTTTAAACTAAATAAAAAAATAAATATATATATATTATATATATATTTAAATGCATTATAATTAATGTTACGAAATGTTTTTTATTTTATTTTTAAGAAAAGTTTATAACAAAGGGCTTATATAGTTTTAAGTTTTAAGTTTTAAGTAGTATTAAGTAAAATTTTATATTAGTTAGTATTACCATCCTATGTACAGGTAACGGTGTTTACCTTCTATAGGCTTACATTGTAGCCAATGTATGGTCGTACCCTCATTGGGAGCTACATGTGTGTAAATTTGGTATAATAAATAAATAAATAAATAAATAAATAAATAACACATAATTCTGTAATTATTATAAAACTTTTATACAATATAAGGAAGTTTCTTATATTGTTACAAAAATTTTAGTTTTTTTAACAAAATCATGTTGTTTTAAAATTGTATCTACAAGGAGCAAAATCTTGTTTTTTTTCACTGAGTCGAATCAATAAATAAGCATATTATTATTAATTTTTTTAATTATTTATATGATGTCTTTGTAAGAATTTAAAAAAAATTCAGTATCTTGAATTCGATTAAGAAAGCTTATCGAAATTCTGTTTAGTAATAAAAGCAAATATTTTTTAATTTTCAGAAATTTTCAAAAGGACCGTAGGGTAACTGAAAAAAGAGGAAGTAGATATTTCTTGTAAAACTCTCGTTGGCGTACAAGTTATGCATGCATAATATATACCTACGTATACCGGCTTCGCCGGTCAAATCCAGTATATTCTGTACTTCATATTAGAGACAATAAAATTTTCTGAGCATAACTGGCTTATTTGCGGAGATTTTAAGATTTTAACTATACTGTTAGGACAGCAATCTGGAAATACGAAATATCCTTGTTTTTTTGTGTTTATGGGACAGTACAGATCGCAAGAAGCATTATATAACGAAGACATGGCCAAACAGTACCTTTGTCCAGGTTCTATTAATATTGTGCGCGAACTAGTGGTTGATCGCAGTGAGGTATTGCTTTAAATATTCATTCAGAGTGCTTTAAATACCTGAAAAAAAAAATCCCTAAACTCAGTGATGCAAAAATTACTGAAGGTATCGTTGATGGACCGCAAATACGTGAATTGTTAAAAGATAATGAGTTCATTCTCGTAAAGACTGACAAAGAAAGAACGGCATGGGTCACTGTTAAAGAAGTTGTACAAAATTTTCTTGGGAATCATAAAAGCGTAGAATACAAGAAAATTGTGGATCGAATGCTGCAAAACTATAGGGAACTAGGATGTTTGATAAATTTAAAATTACACTATTTCCATTCACATATAGTTTACTTTCCACAGAATCTAGGGGATTTCTGTGAGAAGCAAGGAGAGAGGTTCCACCAAGATATCAAGAAAATGGAGAAAGATATCAAGGACGATGGGATGTGAACATGATGGCTGATTACTGCTGGTTATTGAAGAGAGAAAGTCATGAAAAAGGAGTCAAGCGTAGAAGAAACCCTCTTGTACAATTATTTAAAAATCAAAAAGTAAGATACCATAAAAAACAATAGATAAATGAAGGTTCTTGGTATTTGCTATATCGAAGATCATATAGTTAAAATGGCTGTGACCGTTTACCGGTCTTTTCCTCGATTTGGTTTTGAAATGACCTTGACCTGATAAAAACGTACCCTGGAATCGAACTCAGCGCCCCTAGAAACGTATGGATGTGGTAGTTGTGTCTGTTCACAGGATTTTTGCTCAATTTGGCCTTGAAATGACCTTGACCCTGTCCTGATGGAGAAAAACGGACCTCGAATTCGAAATCAGCGACCCCGTATTTGTGTCTGCTCACAGATTTTTTCCTCGATTTGACCTTGAAATAACCTTGACTCTGACCTCATGGAGACAAATAGACTTCGAATTCGGACTCAGTGACCCCAAAAACATATAGTTATGGTGGTCTGGTCTCGTGCACAGAAATTTTGTTTGTTTGTGGGGCTGTGTAATTTTTTAAGTCATTATCACCATCAATTCTATTATCGAGAGAATTTCCTTAAGGGGGTGTCAAAGTCCTACAGTTACCACTCAAACTGTTTTACCGATCGGATATGAATAATTAGTAATAACTAAATAAATAGGTAAAATTATGCAAATCCCAAATACAGG
>UELU01072059.1:0-12463 GCA_900490025.1 Megastigmus dorsalis | reverse complement strand
GTGTGTGGGTGTGTGTCTGTGCGTGGCACTATGGCCCGTCAAAACAAACCTGTCCTCGTCAGAGGTTGATGACTCTGTCTCAAGGTCAAGTTTGTTGTGACGCCCCATAGTGCCACTATAACTACTGTCATATAAATTATTATTATAAAATTTTTTATACCTTAGTATATTTCAACATAGCATAAACTAGGCGCTGTGTAATAGTAGGCTGTGTCCAAACCATCTGTCTTGAGATATAAATCGGAGTATTGTCCAAGGTTTTGAATATCAAAGGCTCGTCAGACTTTTTTAGGTTGTTGCCCTCGTTACATAGTCATAGGGAAATACTCTTTTTCTTTTTAACAAAGCAATCGGTTCGGAGGTGAATCCATCATCTTATTTGAATACTCGCTCTATGATTTCAAGCTTTTCCTAGTACGATGAAAGTTTGTCCAACGATAAAGCCATGAATTTAAACGAGTCGATGAAGCTAATAGGTTTACATCAGTGCCTTCAACGTACTTCGTAAAAGATATGTATTTGCTAAGCTTCGAAATTTTTAATGTTTATGCATTTTTTTTAACGATGTGTTAATTATATCTCTACATACAATTAAAATCGTGAAAAAGTCTAAGGCGCCTATTTGCGGACTATTTGCAAATGTGACAGGTACTAGCTCTACTGAATTCAACTTTTTCTCGAAACGTTAAATGCCTCATTGGTTTTGGATTCTTGGGCAGCGTATGAAAGTTCAAGGCGAGTGTAAGGAGATTCTTCATAAACGACTTAGCTGGTGCTTCATCGTCTTCGCTTTCTCTATAACTCTTGCACTGCGATTAAGTATGGTCGTAACTGCATTATCCATAAAATCCAATGCCGAATCCTTCATGCTGCCTGATAAGCCCTAATCCATCACTTTTCGTGTAAATGTCTAAATAAGCTAAAGTTTGTTTTGTGAATATAGTTTTACTTGTAAAGTATAAAAAAAATATTAAGAAATAACTTTAATCTACTATTTCTTTTATTTCAACTAAACATGATATTTCTTGAAAATTAACCTAATACATCACTTTTCATATAAACCTCCAAACTATAAGAACTAGAAATCTGAAATTTTATAAGTTCTATAATGGCTGAACTTTTTCTTAAAAATTTAATAGACTTACCTCAAAATAATCTTCATTAAAATAAGGAAAGGGATGAAATAAAACACTTTGTGTATTTGTCGTGAAAACCACAGATTACCTTTTATTTTTTTACTAAATATTATCGCAGATTACGAGAGAGAGCATGAAGATGATGCTTAAGAGTGTAGAGGGCGCGATAGGGTTCGTGGGAAACCTCGCTGACCTGCGTATCCCAGTTCAAGGTCAAGGTCATCCAGCCACCGAGGATTAGTACCTCGGACACGTAGGTAAGTACACGGTTTCGATGGTAACTTTAGCGCAATTGTGAAGGTTGAAACGGGAGATGAATGCCTGACTACCTAAGATTATCGCTATTGTCTTGTAGCGTCTGCGACATTACGGTTTAAGATTAAGAGACCTTTGTGAAAGCTGTCAGGAGGAAATGAAAGATAAATATGAACATCATCTGCAAAGATTATATGCTTGGTGCCAAAGCTCAAGACACGTGGTAGGTCATTAATAAAAATTGCAAATAGCAAAGGTATAAGGACACCAACGTCTTGAAGAGTTGAGATGGCTCAAGAAGTTCAGTTATTGGTCGAGTATTAGACGGCTTTAGTGGGCATTTAACCTTAGCAAGTGGCATTCAAAGGGCTTTTTCCCAACATTTTGGAAATTGTGCTTGTGAGATTCAGTTATTAAAAAGCGTTGTTAGCGGCTAGGTAAGGGCAAACCCCACTCTTGTAAGGATTTTGACTATCAGTCCATCTGAACAAGCGCGCGTGTTGGTGGAATTAATAACTGATGAAACGTTAAATTGACTAACGTGAGCAATATCGAAATTCTCCCTGTATGGTGTCACAGGATGGGCGTCAAGAATGGCATCAAGCTAATTATAAAAAAGAGGTAGGGCATCACTAGATATACTAGCGAAGTGTGCATTCAATACATTTGGTAAGTAGAACGCGAAGGGGGAAGTCCGAGTGGGAGTAGAAAGACCCATTTCGCGCACAACAGACCATCTTGATCGCAGATCATTAGAAAGGTTATTTTTGGTCCAAGTAGCCGAAGCGTTCCCGTCACGAGTGTTCGTCTCAATGTTCTACTAATAAAGTAGTAGTTTTGAGCGTGGTCGACAAACATCATATACCGCGCGACACTTAAGATTGATGGAAGATCATTAATATAAGCGATGAACAGTAGCGGGCCAAGGAAGTTTCCCTAAGAAATACTGGCTAACACCTTGAGCCAATCTGATGTCGAGCCATCCTCATCTACCGCCGCCTGCAAGCGATCGTGTAAATACGGGTAGAACCACACGAGGACAGGGTCCGATCACATGAGACGTTCAAGTTTCAAGGTGCAAATTGGTCCTGAAACAATAATAAGTCTTTCAACAATAATAAGTCTTAAGATAAGTCTTTTCCGATGTAAAACTGTCTATATTTTCTATTGACCTAGGCAGAATTCCAATAAAATACATATTTAAAAAGTTATAATTGTTTATTTAACAAAATCACGAGATTTCGACTAAATTTTTTTTTTATTTTGTATTTTTTCATTGAAATGTCGGTGGATTTCTGTGGTTAGAGTAATTATTGCGTCCATCGACCCGAACATTTAAAGTATTTTCAGATTATTTCCATTTTATTCATTAGAAGCAGAGATGTTGTATTTCAAATGTTGGAAATAATGTCAAATACCTGATACACCTACTATTTCGAATTTTTTCTGTACACGATTTAACAAAAACTTTAGCCATAAATCTAAATAGTTCTTCTATAAAGTTAATCTTTTAGGCCTTAATTTAATTTTTTAGTCGACTACATATGGTTTTAAGTCGAGATATTGCAGCTTCAAGAAAAGACTCATGCTTCGATATTTCCCTGTTTTGCACCAGCATCAGAATTTACAGGTTCGTAGTTTAAGATAATCAAATGTTCAAATTTCGATATCTTGGTTTAAAAACATTGTACAGAGTCAAATAAAAAATTAAATCAAAACTTAAAATGCAAGCTTTCTAGCTGAAGTGATATATTAATAACAAATATTTACGTACACTGTACAATTCGAGATTATTGAATTTTATATTACTTACAACAATTAAATTGATATATCTAGGCTTCTAATGAATGAAATTGAAACATTCCGGCAAGGTTTTAAAGCTTAGAGTCAATGGATGGAAAAATTTCTCTACCCATAGAAATCAATCGACTATTTCGACCCAATAGTATTTGCTAAAATTCTGACAGCCAACGTAAATCGAAAGTTTAGACAATTTTACATCAGTAATATCTTATCTCAGGATTTTTTTCATAGGTGATTTTATATTAAATACAGTCGATGAAAAGATTGTACGAAGACAACATCCAGTTGGGGATTAGCAGGTTAACAGGCTTCTGTAAACTGCTTTCTGCAGATAAGTTTCGTAGGTAAGGCGTACACTATTTAGTAATGTCGATCTATTGGTTATCTACCACATGGGAAAGTTTATTTTATTAATAATAAGAGATAAATAACCGTCGAGAAATAGTTGAAAATCCTTTTTTCATCAAACACTGAATATTTATTAACTTTTGAAAACGTAAAATGTTGATTAGAATTAGCAAGAACAATACCAAAATAATCGACTCATTATGTCCAACTATTATCGGATAATAAAAGACTCAAACTAGAATCATTTTCAGTATCAAAAGTGTTCCAATTATATCTACCAATTTATACTTAAGAAAAAGAAGCTATAAACAAAATTGAAAAGATAAGAAAAATGTGAAACGATCTATTCAATCTAGCTTAATCAACAGTAAGAAAATCAAAGAACCAAAACTGGAAAAGTATCTGACAAAAAGATAGATTTCAAACAAAAAAATTTGTTTTGATTAATTATTTTGGTTAATAATAACCAATTTCGAGTGAAAAATACTACAAGTATAAAGATAAATTATATAATAAATGTAATAAATGTATAAAAGTAAACCGAGGCGTAGCGCGGATAATGTATACGGTATGGCGTGGACGCGCAGCCTCGTACTTTATATTTGAAGAAATTTGGGTGGGTTGTTGAAAGAATTTTACAATCGTCGGTGATGAGGTGAAAAACTTGTCATTATTGGCTCAACAATCGTGGCAATCCACGAGCAACAGAGACGTTCGCGATGATCCGCTCCAGACTTGAGCAGAGAGTGAGTAACAGGTCGCGCGGACGCGAGCCGCGCAGCGTCGCAGTGTCGCACACATACATACTTAGCTCGCGCGCTAATTGGCCTAAAAGGTGTCACGCGACCCACACACTAGATCGCATCGCGAGAGCTCGCCTGGCCCGTATATACCAGCGTACATTCCTTTTGGCGGACGCACTCCCGCCTTCTTACATATTTTGCAATTTCGAGCATCCCGTCCACCTTCGGCGGACGGCGCGAATTCGGATGACGAAAATATTTCGATGCTCTGTCACAGATCTGTTGGATCTTGTTCAAATTCTAATTCTATTTCACTAAACGATTTTTTTTCCGCTTGGTAGAAAAATAAGTTTTTTAAGTGGTCTTCGCAGGGTTCCCGTAGCCGTCTTAACCGTAACTACCCTAGTTAGTCCATCACCTCCTGGGTGAATTTCTACAATCTTGCCTAACGGCCAACGTCCCGGGGGATACAAATTGCGCACGAGTACAATATTGCCAATTTTTGGCGCGCTCTTTTCTCGCGTCCACGTCGATCTAGCGTGTAACGCAGCCAGATCCTCGTCGCGCCAACGTACCCAAAAATGCTGGACCATTTGCGACACAAGTTGCCATCGTTTCCCAATGGGGCTGCTTTGCTTAGTGAGGTCAGCTTCATGTATCAAAAACGAAGAACAGTGAATCAAGAAATGCGAGGGGGATAGGAATCCCGAATCAGTTGGGTCGTCTGAAAGCACCACAAGCGGCCTTGAATTTAGACACACCTCCACTCTACAAGCAAGGGTGCTTAACTCTGAAAAGGTTAGAACCTGCTCTCCGATTACCCTACGCACATGATGCTTACGCTCAGCGATGTTCGTACCCTGATTAGCGAACATCGCTGACACCTGCAGGTTCGATTTTATCATCTCGTTCAACGCTTGTCGCATTTGAAAATCGGCTCCTACGAAATTAGTTCCTTGATCAGAGTACAACTCTTTGCAGTGTCCACGCCGAGAAGCAAAACGATGGAATGCAGCAATGAACGCTTCGCTTGAATAATCCTCTACAACTTCTAAATGAACCGCCCTTACGCACATACAAACAAAGACGCAGATGTACCCTTTCGCGGTTCCCTTGCCTCTAGACTTGGTCAACTGAACGTTAATTGGGCCGGCGTAGTCGACCCCAGTTCTCTCAAATGGGCGAGAAGGATTTACCCATGCTGCTGGAAGATTTCCCATTAGCTGTGTGGGTTGCCTACCGGCATAGCGAATACAAGTCACACAGGAATGAATTGCCCTTTTTACGATTACTCTACCTCGCAAAACCCAGAACTGTCGTCTCACCGTTGCAAGTATTAGCTGGGTTCCCCCATGAAGTGTGCGCTCATACACTTCCCTAATTATCAACGTGGTGAAGTGAAAGTCCGGCGGTAAAACAACAGGATCTCAGAATTTGCGAATCTACCACCCACCTTGATCAGGCATTTTTCGATTAAGGGGTTCAAGCTCTGCAAAGGGCTTTTTGAAGAAATGCTTTGCCGATTTGTCAGCCGTTTGTATTCCAAAGGGTAATGAGCTCGTTGCACTAGGCAGCACCAAAGATCTCGAGCATTTTCCACTTCACTCGCTGCGAGCTCAAGGCTTTCTCCTACGCTTGGAGGTCTGATGAATGACGAGTGGCTAAGACTAATATTCTCCTGTTTTTTTCGAGTATGAAAAATGAATCTTACGCAGTAAGCTGTTACCCTTAGTAATCGGGTCAGTGAGGAATACCTTGCGACTAATTCCCACAATCGAGTAGGCTTCTCTTTGGAGTTTGGCGCATTACTAATACTAATTTTCTTATCGCTACTTAATAGACTATGTACATTAAACGTTAATTCATCTGGGGAATTTTCCCAGAGAGAACTTGATTCAGTTAGGAAGGAAGGTCCTTTCCACCAGTTCGAAAGACTTTAACTTCGAGGGTTCGATACCTCGACTTAAAACATCGGTCGGATTATCTCTTGATCTCACATGATGCCAGATTGCGTCCGGAAGACTCGTGTGGATTTCGGAGCATCTGTTTGCTACAAACACGTTCCAGCGCGATGGGTGATCTTTAAGCCAGAATAAAACATCAGCGAAATCAGTCCACAGATGTATGCTTTGAATTTCTATCTGAGCGGAACTTAAGATTTGTTTGACAATACGCGCTAAAAGAACCGTAGCACACAGTTCAAAACGCGGGATTAAAATAGTTTTGACAGGAGCAACTCTTGTCTTAGCTACCTGTAGCGAAACTTTTACTTGTCCCTTTTGAATGAGTCTTAAATACACGACTGCTCCGTAAGCAAACTTGGAAGCGTCCGCGAAACCATGAATTTCTTCTGTACTTAAGATGTATCCTACCCATCGAGGGATAGTACCTCACTTACCTAGAGAGTTACCTCACTTACTAAGTGAATTTGACTTAACCAACTTGTCCAAACGTTGAGATTTCTTCAGGCAATTCGTCATCCCAATTTAGCATCAATAACCACAACGATTGCATAAGTATCTTGGCACTTATGATCACAGGAGCTATCCAATTCATCGGGTCAAAAATCCGAGCAATACGCGAGAGGACTTTGCGCTTCGTAAACGGCTTATCTACTTCCACTTTTTCAACTTGAAATCTGAAACAATCACTGCTGGGATGCCAACCAATGCCTAAAATGGGAACGGACGTTTCTGGAGCGAATAAATTGATTTCATCACAGACTAATTTTTCTTCCGATAGGTTTTCCAACGCTTTCGAATCGCTCGCTGCCCATTTCCTAAGATTCATTTGTCCTTTATGAAAAAGACCGATAAGCTCTTGAATTTTGAGCTGGGCATCTTTGAGGGTATGCGCACCAGTTAGTACGTTATCGGAGGTCGTCTCTTTTTCGACCACCTTACTAGCTATTGGGAATTCTGCTTGATGATCCTGAGCTAGTAGATGCAGGGTTCTCATGGCTAAATAGCCTGAAGGTTTTAACCCATACGTTAGCGTATTCAAGAAACCGACACTTACGGGTTCCGTGGGATCGAACCGCCATAATATGGTTTGGAAATTCCTATCCGATTCGTCCACCCATGTCTGCCTATATATTTTCTCTAGGTCCGCAGACATCGCAATAAGATAATTTCTCCACGGACAAATCACGTCTATTGGGAGTGGTAAGAAATTTGCGCTATTGTAAAGCAAATCGTTTACAGACGGAAGTCTACTAGATCCGTTAAAAACCGTTCTCAATTTTGTTGTTGTACTGCCCTCCTTCCAGACTTCCCTATGCAGAAGGAACCAATAATCACAATTGGCTGAAGGTTCCTCTGTCTCCACTAATGTCATGTGCCCTAAATCTACATATTCTTGAATAAATCGAATGTACTCGCTTTTTAATGTAATATCCTTTTCGAATTGATGCTCTAGTCTTTTCAAAGCTTTAAGAGCTTTAGGGAAAGAAGTTCCTAATTTTAAATTTGCTAAGGCCTGACGATCCTTCCACGGTAGCTTGATTATATAACGCCCCATAGGATCTCTACGCGTTGTATTCACGAACAGCTGCTCACAAATTTGCTCTTCCACTGAGCAAGAATTTTTAACCTCCTGTTCTTCCGCCCGTCAAAATTCTTGCAACAAGTCTGCGAGATCTGAATTTTTTTGGCACGAACAGTGCAACACGGTCGGAGATTGATTGTCGCATGCTACCGCAGAACAAAGCTTCAACGAATTGTCTGATTCGCTTGCCACCACAGAACTTGTCAAAAGCCATCCAAGCTTCGAGCTGATGGCTATAAGCTGATGCGGTGTGCCCTTTACTATGGAATCTCCGATGATATTCGCGTATGCGCCTGCTCCTAGGAGCAAATCTATTCGCATAAACTTAGTGTATGCCGGGTCTACCAATTGTAGACCTTTGAGCGGTTCAAAGCTACTGGTAGGGGCTACCGTGGGAGGTTTGTACGAAGACAACTTAGCAAGCACTAAGGCCTCGGTTTCTAACCTAAATCTTGACTCGAAGCGAGGTTTGACAATGAATTTTGCTGACCGTTTTGCAATGAGAGGCGCACTTTCACCTATTCCTTTAATACAAACGTGGGCGTTTTCTTGATTGAGACTAAACTGATTGCAAAGATTTTGCGACACAAGTGAAACTTACGAACAAGGGTCTATTAGCGCTCTTACTAAAAGCTGCGTACCTTTTAGCCCTATAACATACACTTGTGCTGTAGCTAACAATACGCTTGTCTTACTCTTTGCAACTTGAGTGTACACGGTTTGGGATTGTTCTCTGACGATGTTAGCGCAGCTTGCAGTTTAGGCTGCTCGCTCTGCGTTTGAATGCATCGGAACTGAAGAAGGTTCCGAACGCGCAGCGTTTGATAAACTATCCTGATGCAACAAAGTTTTATGCCTTCCTTTGCAATTGAAGCAATTGTACTTCGGCTTGCACTGAGCTATAATATGTGTGGGGCTTGAAACAATTGAAACAGAGGCGTTTCGTTTTAACGAGTTCGCGACGTTCCTGCGCAGATCTTTTGAGAAACTGCTCACACCTAGACTCTAGACCTAGACTCTTGCGAGCACAGAATGCACTTTGTTTTGCTGAGCGTTTCTTTAGAGGTGGTTTGAAATGTATGAGCTGTATTGGACTCACCCTCCCCTTTAGAAACCTTTGATTTAGAAGATTTTCCTTTTGAATTACTTACTACTTGAACTTCCCCATCTTCTTCACCTTCTAAATTTTCGACTTGGGAGGTCATAAAAACTTTTAATTGTGCTATAGTAGGGGGAGAATCGTTTTCTTTGCTCAACTATTTTCTCCAGTCTCTCTTAGTAGAACTGTCAAGTAATTGGACAAACAAGTAAACACTTAAATTGTTTCCTAAATCTGCACCGGATCTGCCCAAAGTCGTCAGACTTTATAATGAGCCGAGGAACTCTCCAGTGACTTTTTTGAGTTCAACAGCGGATTCGGATTTCATAGGCTTGACGCTTAGTAAGGATGGGATCAACATTGATACCGCACGTCGCTTATTGTCGTAGTAAGTTACCAAAGTTTTCTACGCTATATCGTAATGCTCAGCGGCTATAAGAATCGTTTTGATGAGGTCTAAATCCTCTCCTGAAATATTAGTTCGAAGATAGTAATACTTTAAAGAAGCATTTAAATCTTGTCGACCATGCACCATGGATCTGAAAAGATCTCTGAAATTTTCCCAGTCTGGGAAATTGCCAGAAAATTTAGGCAAATTAGTTTTAGGGAGATCATGCCGATCAATGATATGCACCGTTTGTGCCAATTGCTCTACTGGATTTGGGGTTTCAGGATTTCGCTCTCTTTCTAATAATTCTGCATCCTGTATGAATTAAATAAATTCTGCCTTTTTTCGTAATAAGACTCGACAGTATTATCACAACATGACACTTTGAAGTACTCATGATCCTGAGCAACATTCCCTAGCGACCAAATTTTGTTGTGATTTGATTCGAATTGGAAATACCATTTTTCCAAGCCTGACATCCGTGTTTGAGCTTCAATCTTAGTCATTTTAGCCGCCCCTCTTTTTTTAAAATTATCATATGAATTGCCAATTTTCTTTTGCAAATCTCTTTGAATGTCATACAAGGCCTCCATTGCGTTTGGTTTGTTGAGATGAATGAGAATCAATTAATGAAGAATTATTTAGTCCCTAAATATGTGAATGAATGACTGACCAATTAGAGGTTTGTCGACTGACAACCAAACTATTTTTAAATCCGAAGATTGATCGAAACTGCCTAACTAGGGAATTGAGAATATGAGCTAAACTCTGTAATGCCTTTTGTGGTCAGCTTGAACAATCGAATCTATCTTGATTCTCAACTACTATTGAACAGTTATTGTGAGGGCGCCACCATACAGTCAACTTCTGTTCTTGCTTTCTTGTACGTTAACCTGTCGTATTGAATGCAGATTATTCTCTCATACACACAGCATACCAAGGCATTACAATACTTTACCTTCTCGCTTCGCTACTCTCACACTAAACACTCTGACAACGCTTTGGCTTCCACTCATACTGAATCACTTCCTTAACTCGCTCAACCTTAACTCGAGACAAGTAACCTACATGCCATACACTCCTGACTATGTACACTATCCTCGCACTTAACTCAATAGCTAACAGCTTGCTTACCACTATTAATCTTAAATGTTCATTACTCGAAACCTGACTGTATTCGCTGTTTGTAGATACAGGCTGATGTGTTGTTGTCTGGACGGATGCTTACAGATCGGTGAGTGCACGTTGTTGACTGTGTGAATGCCACTTGAACTGTTTGAACGCGTGCAGGTCGTTCAATCAGGCGGAGATGCGTGGTGCAGCAGGGTGTACTATTCAGTACGCAGTAATGTATGCGACTTGAAACCAAAGCGTGCTCGGTGATGAAAGTGCTGAAAACACGCAAAATACTAAGCAAGCGTATACAAGCCTTTGTCTCTGTCGCGAGAAGCCTAACTATTCTTCGCACTCTAATGCAGCATTTATTTTAAATTAAAGTTTAGTTTTTTTTGTTAAGTTTCGTTTAGGCTACTGAAATACTCTTACAACTTGTCTTAATGAAAGCAATGCCCTTAGTTAAATGCTACTGAGCAAAGCGACCGACTTTACTTTAGAAATTTCTCTCCGACCGAAAGAAAGGGAATTGAAGACTACTTCTATATAACGACTACTTCTATATACATGGCTACTTCTTTTGAGCTTTTATTACTTAATGTTTAATAAATCATCGGAACGATACTTAGATATCCTTAACTTCGATTTGTTGCTCTAGGTTGTCGCACGACGTTGAATTTCACGGCGTTGCTGCGGCGACCTAACCTCAATCTCGCACGAGGTGAGACCCTTCTGGACGTTCCGCGCTGGGAGTCTCGAATACTTGGTTCCATGCACTGCTATGGTGTCGACCGCGTGGCTTCCATGCCCTGTTGCCGTTACGTCTAACTGCTCTCGCTACGTTGTGTAGTTACGCCGATTCGTTGCTTTGGCGTTGGCACCTCGAACGAAGAACGTGGCGTAGTCTCAACGTAACCTCTCCGCCGCTGCCGTTTAGTCCATGCTCCTTTGTTCGGCGTCGGCTCGATCCTTGTTTCCTCGCCTCATTTCCGCCAATTCGGCTCGAAGGACCATGAAAAAATTTGGGTGGGTTGTTGAAAGAATTTAACAATCGGCGGTGATGAGGTGAAAAACTTGTCTTTATTGGCTCAACAATCGTGGCAATCCACGAGCAACAGAGACGTTCGCGATGATCCGCTCCAGACTTGAGCAGAGAGTGAGTAACAGGTGGCGCGGACGCGGACGCGAGCCGCGCAGCGTCGCAGTGTCGCACACATACATACTTAGCTCGCGCTCTAATTGGCCTAAAAGGTGTCACGCGACACACACACACACACTAGATGGCATCGCGAGAGTTCGCCTGGCCCTTATATACCAGCTTACATTCCTTTTGGCGGACGCACTCCCGCCTTCTTACATATTTTGCAATTTAGAACCATATTTCTTTACTCAGGAATCCTTCGCTTCTTTGACTTTAAATTTTAGCTACTTGTAGTTAAAAAGTTGTAATTTAAATTAAAAAAATAATAATTTGAAAAAAATGTAGTTTTGTAAAAAAAGTTTTGAAAAAATAGTCACATCATTGAAAAGAGTGAGAATCGATCTATGTCTCTTGATTTTTTTCGGGATCCTTACTGTTCGCTTGTGTATGAGTTAAACAGTGCATGTTTTATGCGAAAATTCGCCGCACACGCCCACTGGTTGGCTTTTCCTGGACGCTCCCATATGTATAATATGTATAATATATATATATCATATATTTATACAACGCAACTTTCTGGGATTTTGTTGGTTTCTGGGATGTATAAATTGTTATCAATTGTATAATAACCTAAAACCCCACAACCCCCGACCACAATGATGTTCGCTTGCGGCGCCCGCTTCTGTTTCTGGTCACTATTGCGTATTAAAACACGAAAACATTACTAAAATAGTAATTTTACCGAACAAAGTCGTCCCAGAAACTTGCATTACACTCCGAAGTTTTCTGGGATATCCCAGAAACTTAGAGATATCCCAGAAACTTGCGATGTATTATTAAAAACGTCCCAGAAACTTGCATTAGATATATTTATCATATATATATAATATA
>UELU01072057.1:0-32110 GCA_900490025.1 Megastigmus dorsalis | reverse complement strand
CTGCGTTCCCGATTTGTGCAGCGTCTTCCCGAGTATGCAGTCACCTTTCGGTGGATCCATGTAATGGCTGTGCACTGATAATGATAATAGTTAGTAATTAAATACGGTAATGCCACACGGTAATTAGACAAGAAGTCATTGCTTGTGCAATTTATAATAAGTTTTAAATTATCTCAAATTTTCGACTGGAGGCACATCTTGTATTGTCGAAAACTCGAATTGTTGGAAACTCGAAAATTGACTAATCGAAACGAAAATTGCTGTATAAAAATTTATAATTGAGCGCCGTTCCTGTAAGTGATTAATATGCGTAACAGAGTCTGATTAAAAGCTTAAATTTTAATGAGTTTTTCGAGCAATATTATTATACCTTCCGTTTAGGATTGAAGAACTATTAGACGAATTTTTATTGTACGATACACATACTTTGTTTTTATATATTCATTTCAGCTTGCGTCCCCCTTCCATATAGGTGTTAGTCAATATATTACATATTATTTATAGCGTTGCGCAACCACGATTTTGTGTCTACATTATATATATGACAATTTCAACTTAAAAATTTAATTTGGAATTTTGTTTTATCGAATAATTCAATACTGATATTAAATGCGCATGTAATACATCTAGCCGACATTTAAAAAAATTATAGCTTATAATCTATACGACATCAGATTCAAATTCATTAGATCGAAACACATAAGAATAGCTTATTAGTCAGATCTCAGGAACAGAATGAAATTTATGTAATACATGAAGGTAACGAAAATTATCAAAGCTTAAATTATTAACATTATATTTGTAGATCAGCCACAAAAAATAAAGATATTTCATAGAAGTAGCTGAATCTCCAGATGCAAGAAATCTGCGTATATGTAATAATTTATTTTATTCCAACAGAAGAAAAAAAAAGAAAAACAGTTCCTTCAGTTTAAACAACTATAATCTTTTTATAAACAGGCTAAAATAATTATAAACGCTACACAATTGCACCACAATTGCCGAGAGAAATTTGAATCAAGCATCGTATTATTTATTTTCCATCTTGTAAATAAAAGGATAAAAACTATTATATTGAATTTAAATTTAATTTAAAATGTATATTAAATTCTGTTTAGAGCGAAACGAAAAGATTACAACTGTTTTTTTATTTATTCTATTTCAATTCTTAAAAGAGAATTGTTTAGCTATACATAAGGTTACAAAATTAATTGATCTCAATCATTCACACACAGTGAACGATAAACTGATTGCAATCGATTTCATTAGATCGCAATCTATCCTACTTACATCCAATCATAATCCATCTCCGTTTGTTCCATTAACTACCCAATTGTTCATTTTTTCACATCAATTATATCGAAGCCTCACTTCAGATAGTCATAACAATGTAATGGCTTATTTTCAAAATGTTGCTTGGAAAAATGAGAGACTTTTTTTAATTTTTTTGTTATATCGATATATTAGAAATATGCATGGAAAAGTCTTGATATGCGATGTAAATCAAAATTGAAACATAATCTGGTTTTTGGAACCGCAAATATTGAAACCTGCAGTTACGAAAACTCAAGATGTATATATATAGTAATTCTTATATATCGATGCAGCATGATACAAAAATATCGGAACACCAGTTTTCTTTCAAATTGTGATCTTGGCTTTAAAGAATTGCGGAGTGTAAGAAAATATTAAATTAAAACTTAAAAATAAATTTTAGCTGAGTAGAGCTGAATTATAAAGTTTATCTTTAAAATTTTAGTTTCTTTTTTATTTTACTATAGCCTATTATTTACAGTCAAAATACATCAGTTTATAGAAAAAAAAACTCTATTCATAGATAAAACGAAAATTATCAAAGCTTAAATTATTAATATTATTTGTAGATCAGTCTCAAAAAATGCAGTCAGCTGAAATGGTAATACAATGACTAAAAATCGAAAGTTGAATGCGTCAATCTTTTGGTATGATGAACAAGAAAATATACAATAAACAGTTTTAGTAAAAACATAGCACGAACCTTTTACATTTGCAAGTTACTTGTTGGCCATACGATGACTGATCGTCATCGGTAAAAAGTTAGGCATTTCAGCTTCTTGACGGACTTTTCATCTACAGCTCTCCAAAATATATAATTACGAGATGCAATTTCAACATGGATATGTACATTTTTCATAAATAAATCCATATCACCGCTGCTTACGAAAACTATAGAACGTTTCAATTTTTAAAAATAAAAACCTAATAAAAGCTCGTAACTTAAGTTTGGATGGATGATAAACATTTTAAAGTTCAAAGGTGCTAGTTTAAAATATGTTTTTTGAATTTCCAATGTGTTCATTTGAACAAAAGTTAGTAATAAAAAATTGAGTCTTTCTTTTGGAAAATTGAAACTATGCTATAGTTATCATATAACATAGCATGAGCTTCGATATATAATATCTATTATTCCGTTATTACCAGATTACCACTGTGGAATAGTAGACTTCTATTACCGACTGAGCCCTCCGACACCCTTTTAAATCTATATTATATATATATATACAGTAAAAACAGCTCCTGAGCTCCATAAGAGTATAAGACTGCATATGCATTCTAAAATTATAAAATTCAAGTATACCGCGCGCACCATCGCATCCATCAGTATATATAGCACTGCAGTGCGCTCTAGAAAATCGATGAGTTGAGTTTGACATTTTAGTTCTCATGAAAACGGCCATCACACATATGATTCGCGAATTGCGAATATTGCGTTCCACTGACAATTACATCCAAACCAATCCACGCATGGTATCAATTCATGATAATCGCTGTGAAAAGTGTCGTCTGCTATACTGTCGGGCTTTTAAACGGAACAGCGCTCGCCTCGCGAGCGTGTAACCTTCACATTGTTCTCGCCTGAGCAGAGGTCGAATTCGAAATAAACAATCTATCGATACACAAGGCTGTGCGTGTTCTCTTCAATTAAAGAATCCATCCTGTGAAAGGAGCCTCAATCGACTCCGTGCCATCGGCCATAGCCGATAAAAGCATCCCAAAATTCGCCGTGTGTTACGTAAATCAAATAAAATTATAATTTTAATCAACAGATATTGATACCATCACCTCCTACTCTCTCTCTCTCTCTGTCTCTCTCTCTCTCTCTCTCTCTCTTCGTCTTGTTATTTCCTTGCCACTTGTGCACTGTGCTCTCTTTATCGCTACTGTGGGGAAATAAACCTTTCTTGAACTCTTTCTTTATTAATTAAAAGCATGTGCGTTCACGTGTTAGATAAATGTAATGTTACGTGGTATGTTAACTAACCTAAAACCAATTCTAAATAAAGAGCGGTATGTACGTTATAGTCTGGATTGATAACATTGATAAATTACTGATTTATCATTAGTTTCATCAAAATTAGGGTATTAAGTGATTTTTTGTGTTGGGAATGTACATTCAGTGCTTTGTTGTTGAGCTTTTTTTTAATTCGTTAACATTTTCATAGATTACTTATGTTATTGCATGTAAACACGAGATATATTTAGCCATTTTTTTTATAAGTAGCGACCTTAACTTTCATACGTATACTTTTTGACCTTATTTAATGAAAATTGATCCATTTTGAATAACATAAAAATAAATTAATAAATTTCGTTTATGTTTATTTATATTATAATACAACAATTTGAATTCTTAAATATATAGTTACCAATAAATTTGAGTCCTAAAATATATTGTAATAAACTGACTTAAATAATCAATAAATTGGTTTGTGTTTAACAAATAAAAATGCAATGGCTAATATCTATGAATAAGAAGCCTTCATTCAGTATTAATTTCAAATATTATACATTAGAGTTAATCGTTATATAAATTGGCATGATATATATTCATCTAAGACATGTAATTTCATGTTAAATTGTACATCATAAATTTTTGAAGCATGTTCAATTTTACACTGTTTGTTGATTTTTAATGACTGTAACTTGAAATGGTTCCAATTTATTATCTATAGATATCCTTAATTTGTATTGTATTATATTGTATTGTAGAGACTGGATATAGCTATCAAGTTTATTGAGAAATAAAATGCTAAGAATTTTAAAAGTAGTTTGTCTCGGCTTGTTAAGCATATTATAGATTATTATTGCTTCAATTGAAGAATTAAAAAGTAGAACATCGTATGAATCATAATTGAAATCATTTTGTTATCATTAGTAGTACTCAAAATTATTATGTAAAAAGAAAACAAATATTTTATTAATGTCAAATGCATGAATAAATGTTTTATAAGATTCTAAAGTCTTAATGAATATATTTCATATATTCAAAATTGTGTGTTTTATCAGGTATTATGTAGTTAATATTTAGAACTAAAATAAATAGAATCTTTTAAAATTTTTAAAAAATTGTTAAAGTGATTATTAATTTTTATTTTAAATTAATACAATGTACAAAGTTTTTAAAATTTTTAGCATTTTTTGTTTAAGTTTCAACAAGTTTACTTTTTACTCTTGGATTGTTGGTTTATAGAAAGCTTTTGTTATAGGTAACACACAGCGATTAGTTACAACAAATAAAAATGTAAAAAAGTGGCATTGGACAATTTTTAATATAAAAGAAGCACAAATTAATTTATATTAGTACTTTAAGTTTTTGCACCATAAATCGATATAATGGTTGCACTACAAGATTTAGTCTGCGATTCAACGCGACAATTATTCAAGAAGATAGGAGACTTCTTTCGTCGCTGCATGATCTTATTGTGGTCTTATGTAAGTTCCAGTGAAAACATCATTCAGTACTGTATTTGACAAATAGTAATCATGAACTTTTTACTGTAGAATTTTTTAATATAAAATAAGAACTTAATAAAATTCACTGTCAATATTTTTAATATTGCAGTTACGTCTACAACGTGCAATCAACGTTTCTAACATTACAGTTACGTCTACATTATGAACTTTTACTTAGTCTAAGAATCTATTGTATGTAATGAGTGAAAATTTAAATCCTTTCAAAAAAATTTTGCATGAAAATAAAAGTGACTAAATATTTAAAATTGAAATGTGCACTTAATTAGTTGAAAATTTAACTTTTAAAAATTTAACTATAATTTTTAATTCCATTTGTGTAAATCAATAACTTAAATGTTCATAAAACTTATTACTTAGTAGAGTTTAAAAAATAATATATTAAAAAAAATATGTGTATCTTACATATACCTGATTAATAATTATCGATTTACTCATTAACATTTGTCATTAACTCTAAAAATAGGTATTTTAGATTATTTTAAACTATAAAACACTATTAATATTTTTACACTTTTTTTAAATGCATATCCTAATTTTGTTTTATGATAATTTACAATCAGCATAGTTGAAGTATATTTTTTTTCATTTTTTTTCACAACTTGAGCTTCAATTAGAGTAATTTTTTGCGTGTATTTTAAAAGTTATCATGTTGCAAAAGTGATTTTACAAAATGATTATTTCATAAAAATGATAAACAGTACTTTAAAATCATTTTACAAGATGAATCCTTATTAAATATACAGAAACAAAAGTAACATTCACTAGAAGCCAAAGCTTATTTCAAATTGAAAGAAAAAAAAATACTTGTGCTAGTGCGGATTTTCAAGAAAGGATTTATGTTTTCCTTCCAATTTGCCATGGGGGTCAGCGCAAACTGTCAACAGATACCATAATCGTTATAAGCTGTGCGTTTTTGTCGACAATATATATATATATATATATATATATATATAATAAACTTGAATCTGTCCCCGTTAAAAGACACTCGGGACGCCGGATCAAGGTGTTGAACGGCAGGAAGCGCATCGCGGTGTTTCCACACACCCACCTCATATGTAATCCAAGCAAGTGTAATAAGAATAACCGGGAGCTTTATGCATGTTTCATAGAGCAGAACCAGAGTAATGTAATATTTTGCTCCTTGCACGCTTAGTAAACTGCATTGTGTCCGATAACTTATATATATTAAGCCGCATGCCAAGTAGCACGGCTCTTGTCTACCTCGCGCCTTCCTCGCGTAAGTAGTGCGTTTCTGTACCCGCACACTTAGTTGCTTTTTCTTTTTATAAATATTGCACTTACTTTTGCTTTTGACTGCTCAATTAAGCGCTAAACTTTAACAATCGTGTTATCAAACACAATCTGATGTATGTAATACTTAATAAGACCGTGGTTATAAATCTTGGAAGACTAATGAATGGAGTAGAATATACTTCGTCTATTCTTTTTATTTCATAGAAAGCCTGCAAGCCTTAATGTGTAGGGCTATAAAACGATTTCAATATTTTGAATTCCAATATATACAGTTCATGTTATAAATGATAGATTCATTTAGAATTTAATTTTCTTGTTCTCTATATAGTATATTGTATATCTCACATTACTAATACAATTCAACGGGCAGAATTCCACTTAATACGCACCTCGAGACGCACCTACTATAATTAGGCGAAATATTTAAAATTTTACTGGGAATTTATTTAGCGACACCTTATTTATAAACAAAGGGCATTCGTTTAAATTTCGAATATATATTTCTTTGACTTATTAAAGTTGATAATTTAAGCACGGGAGATCAAAGGATGTCGTACAATCCGTATTAGATATTTTGTATAAATCATAACGTCCTCATAAAAAGTTATAACGAGCACGAGCTCCAAAAATAACCAGGATCGGAAAGCAGTGTAAAAATCACGTATATATAAATAGTTTGAAATCGCGATATCTCGAGAATTATTTATTTTTTAAATTTTTAGTGTCCATTATAACTTTTGGTCAGATTATTAGATTTGTTTTTACATTAATATTAAAAAATCCGATTTATCTTTAATTTTCTTCCTGTTGATCTGAATAAAATAAGCCCAGACTTAATGAAGTATAAATTTTATTAAAGACAATTTCGATTCGAATGTGGGCATGCTCAATTAGAAAAATCATTTTTTTATCCTAGTCTGATAAGCAGATCATGGAAAATCTTGGCTTCTCTGCGGACACTCAGAATGATGACCAAGTGCGAGTATTGACTTTGAATAAAGGAGAGCATCAGGATGGAAATTTATACAAGCTTAAGAAAGGTACTTTTTTTCATATCGTTAAAAATTAATATTTACTCAATTTTTTTCAAGACACAATTGTTAAATATTTTACTCCATAATTATTTTTGTCATTTTTGATTAGAAGTACAGCGAATTAGATAAAACGATTCACAGTAGTCAGATTTCATGAATTCGCAGTCACGGAAAATATTTTGACGAATTTCAAAATTAATAACGTGCATGCATAAAATGTTGTATTGAAAATCGTAGATCGCAAATTTTCTTCTTTAAATATTATTGCTTAATATGGCCTTTATTTTTTACTAATGAGTACGAATTCCAATATTCATTTCAAACCAGGATGGGTCGTGGAGTTCAGATTAGGAGCGTCTCTCTTTGGGCATAATGTCGACGTGTTCACAAATCATCCACCGTTAAGCAGTAATCCATTCGAGAGACGCACGTATTACCAGCTGCAATGGAACCAGGAATCAGCTTTCCTGCGGGTCTCCTCGGCTGGTTCATTTCATTACTACGTTGCAGAATCAGGGTGAGAATGACATCAGGCTATTACGTTTAATTAACAATACATTGTATGCAGTACCTTAAAAGTAATATTGCTTTACTTTGCAGTGGATCGGATGCTGGAAAAGTAGTCGCTTCAGGTTACATATTAGTTGATCCAGAGCTAGCGGTGGGCGTAAAGGGTGAGTCGCTGCCGCTGGACTGCATCCAATGTCAAACAGTCCTATCTAAGTTACTAGGACCTTTCTCAACATGGGAAGATAAATTAAAGGTTTCGCACAAGTCCGGCTATAATATGATTCACTTCACGCCCATACAGGTACATTATTTCAATTGCATACTCAAGTTTAAACTCGTACAGAACTTTGAAGTTACTGTAAAGAAAACGAACTAAATTAAAAGGAGTTAAATGTTTTTTTTTTAAAGGCAATAGGAGTTTCTAAGTCGGCATACAGTCTTAGCGACCAGTTGGCATTAAATCCTACGTTTCACGACTCTCCAAGTAAAAAAACTACTTTCGACGACGTTGAAAAGTTGGTGAAGAAAATGCGAGAGGAGTGGGAAGTGAGTAATAAGTCCTTCTAGGATTGAAAATAATTATTTCCACGTACGAAACTCATCGTTTTCATTTTCCGTAGACATTAAGTATTTGTGATATAGTTTTAAATCACACGGCTAACGAAAGTCCATTTCTATTGAATCATCCCGAGTGCACTTATAACTGCAATAATTGTCCACATCTCCGTCCTGCGTATCTTTTGGATGCCATTTTATTCGAATTGACGATACGAGTGTCGTCCGGTGAATGGGAACACAAAGGAATTCCGCCCGTTGTTGAAACAGAAGATCACTTGAACGTTAGTAATCACGCCATTAATATTTATCATTTCGTTTAGCGATAACTTTATAAATTATATTTTTAACATTGTTCACTATGAACCTCTTTTTCTTATAGTCTATTCGTCACGCTCTTCACAATTACTTTTTACCATTAGCGAAAATTCATGAATTGTATATTGTAAATGTAAATCAAATCTTAGCTGAATTTTTAAATGTCGCTCGCAATCAAATACCGGAAGAAGACACAGAGAATGTAAAAAATGAAAGTATTGAAATTATAAGGGATCCTGAATATCGTAGATTGAAGGCTACTATAAATATGCCACTTGCTTTAAAAATTTATAACATTTACAGGTATACATGAATGCGTGTATTATTAACATAACGCAACTAAAGTTTTATTTAACTGAGAATTTAAAATTTATCTAGAGTTGATTGCTTCGATGAAGAGACTCGATTGAAACGTTGCGCAGAAGAACTTAGAAACAAATTGCAGGAACTCAATGAGGCTATAACTAATGAAATTAAAAATCATTTGAATGCTGCTGTTGAAAACACAATTGCTGGTATTAGATACTTTAGAGTACAACAAGATGGGCCAAGACTACAAGAAATAAGTGAAAGAAATCCTCTTGTACCAAGGTAAAATTTTTTTTAAATATGTTTTAATCTTGTTTATTTTATTTATTTTACCCATTTATATTTATTCCTTTGTATTTTGTTGACTTCTAAATCATTTTAATATTTCAGGTATTTTACAGATTATGGAAGTCCTAGATCATTTGTAGAAAGAGAAGATATAATGTATACTGAATCTGGCCGTTATTTAATGGCCCACAATGGTTGGGTTATGAATAGTGACCCGTTAAAGAACTTTGCTGATCCTGACTCTAATGTGTACATACGGAGAGAACTCATCGCTTGGGGTGATAGTGTTAAATTGAGGTAAAACATTTAAAATCATTCTTTAACATTTTTAGTGTAACTAATTTATTTAAATATTAAATTATAGATAGTATTCAGAAAGTTGGATTCGATTATATTAAACGGGAAATTTTACTATAATCAATATAAATTTGATTCATTCAAATTTTATTAAAAAAGTATAATGATCAAGAATTTTAAAAATAGTATTAATAATGATAAACATAACAGTTATTCAAAAGTAGATTTAATGTCATTTAAATTTTAGGTATGGCGACAAGCCAGAAGATTCGCCAGCTCTTTGGGAACGTATGACAACGTATGTGCAGCAAATGGCTAAAATTTTCGATGGAGTCAGGCTTGATAATTGTCACTCAACTCCCCTTAATGTTGCAGAAGTATGTATACATTTATCTTATTTTCTATTAACAGAATTAAATCCAATTTTAATTGTTAATGATTTTTTCTTATAGTATTTGTTAGATGCAGCCAGGCAAGTAAGACCTGATTTATATGTTGTTGCAGAACTTTTCACAAATTCCGATCAAAAAGATAATATCTTCGTAAATCGTCTTGGAATAACATCACTGATCAGAGGTAACGAAATTATTTAGCAAATAGAAAGAAATAATTTCATAATTACCTAAATTAATTTATACAAAATATTAAAACTGACAAATGCACACACAGAGGCAATGTCGGCGTGGGACAGTCACGAGGAAGGTCGATTGGTTTACCGTTATGGAGGTGAACCCGTAGGAGCATTTATCCAAGCTCGACATCGTCCTTTAGTACCGAGCATCGCACATGCCCTATTCCTAGACCAGACTCATGATAATCCAAGTCCGGTGGAAAAACGCAGCGTATTCGATCTGCTGCCGAGTGGCGCATTAGTCTCTATGGCCTGCTGCGCTAGTGGCAGCAATCGTGGTTACGATGAGTTGGTCCCTCATCACGTAAGTATTTATTCTTTTAACGCTCTTAAACTTAGAACCAAATAAACATGAATCATTAGTTCATACGTTCGAAATACTTCGAACGAAAATCTTCGTTGCTTATACCAATGTCCGACTATATCGTGACATTCTCTGCTTGAAGATGAAATTTAGTATTTATAAGTGATAATTTATTTTGTTTTATATTAGCTTATTAAAGTCCCATCAAAATGTTTTACAAAAATAACGGGGATTGCTATAAAATTAAAAAATTAAATAAATTACAAATAACTACGAATTTTATTCAAACATTGAAATTAGAGCACTATAACTGTAAAACTTAAAGCATAATTATATACAGAAATGAATTTAGTTAAACGGAAATATAATATTTTATTTATTACTAAATATTTTGCACTTTAGATACATGTCGTTGATGAAGATAGAGAATATACTTCATGGACTGAAAATGAAGACTTAGTAAAAAGTAATGCAAAATATGTTAGCGCCAAATCAGGCATCATATCTGCTAAAAAAGCATTAAACGATCTACATTTATGGCTAGGAAAAAATACATTTTCACAAGTAAGTTTAAAAATTAAGCTTACACCGTAAAGAAAATAACCTACTACTTACTACTTCAAATTATATAATCAAATCTTATTTTAGGTTTTTGTTGATCAAATGGACGTAGATGTTGTAGCTATCACTAGACATTCACCGGGAACTCACGAAAGTGTTGTACTCGTAGCATTTACAGCATTCAAACATCCGGATTCTAACGCCAGTGATTTGCGAAGACACCTTAAACCATTGAGGGTAGAAGGTGTAGTTGAGGAAATCATTCTCGAAGCATCTTTAACGCACGAAGGGAACAAGTAACTACAATCCACCACTTTTAAATTTTCTTTTCTTAATATCACGGCCAGCAGCATACTTATTTCTGTTATGATTTATTAATTGTATAGAAATGGTGGTCTGCCTTTCCGTCGTCCAGAAAAGTACGTGAAGGATAAAGAGCACATCAACGGTTATTCGGAATATGTAGTCAGTGTTAAAGAACACATTCAAATCTGCGATTCCACACTAGTCGAAAAAGTAGATTCTGGAGATCCCAAAATTACGCAGTTGAACTTTACTAATTTCCAACCAGGATCAGTAATCGCTATACGGTAAGAATTTATTCTGTTATATTCATATATTTACATATTTTTCGTTTTACTTTTAATTTTTGGTATAAATTTTAATGCAATATATTGCGATTAAATATCTGCAGGGTGTCACTTCATGTAAATATAAGGCCGGCCCTTGAGACAATCAATAATCTTATCTCAACCCTCACATCTCCAAATAGTTCGGAATTGCGGGCCATTGTTTCGCGAATGAATTTTGCTGATCTCAATATAGCTCTTTATCGATCCGATCAAGAGGAACGAGAGGAGACTGCTAATAAATTTGGTGTTTATAATATTCCTGGTTATGGACCTCTTGTTTATTCTGGCTTACAAGGTATTTACTAATATTTGCTATTTTCTTTTTCTAACTTAATTAAAAAAAATTATCTTTATAATACATTTAAAAACGATATTACCAATTGATGTATTTAATTGTAGGAGTAATTTCACTACTTGCGGATATTCGACCTAACAATGACCTTGGGCATCCTCTATGCACAAATCTTCGACAGGGAAATTGGTTAATAGGTAACAATTTTACGGCAGTTTTAACTGTAATTTAATTTTATGGCTATTTTTCATAAGTGAATATTCTATTAGGTTCGAAAAATATAAGTTTCTTTTTATTTAATTAGTTTTTTATAATTACTTTGATGGCTAAATTACAGATTACACTTGGCAGCGTCTAAAAGAAAACGAAGGCACTGCTGCGCTTGGTGAATGGTTAGAACAAGCTGCAGAACCTTTTACGCTAATTCCTCGTTACTTAGTGCCTAGCTACTTTGATGTAATTGTTGTAAATGTATACTCTACTCTCTTAGAACAGTGTTTCAACTCAATGTCCAGGTACATATTGAAAAGCATACTGCAAATTTTGCCACATTTAATTAGATAATTCTATTGATAAATATGAAAAATTTTAGCTTTGTAAAAGATGGAACTGATTTCACTAGACTATTATCTTTAGTTTCCGTGCAAGTTGGAGGTATAGTGAAATCTGCACAGTTACCAGATTTATCACCTTACTTAGACCCACCTAAACCAAGAGTTCGAGAAGTTCAAGGCAACAAAGAGCAAGAATGTTTGACAATATCTGCTGGATTACCGCATTTCGCAGTAGGATACATGAGGAATTGGGGAAGAGATACGTTTATAGCACTTAGAGGCTTATTATTATTGACTGATAGACACGAAGAAGCCCGATTTATTATTTTAGGATTTGCTGGCACATTACGACATGGATTGATACCAAATCTGTTAGACAAAGGAACCAACTCTAGGTATATATTTTATATAAATTTTATCGTTCCTTGATTTTGATTCATTATTTCAACTACTCTTTTAACCTTGCATTTAAATTTTTAGGTTTAATTGTCGTGATGCTGTTTGGTGGTGGTTGTATACAATACAGTGTTACATAAAAGAAGTTCCGACTGGTTTAAAAATTTTATCGGATAAAGTATCTAGATTGTATCCAACCGATGATTCACCTGCAACTCCAGCTGGAGAAGTGGTAATTTAATTACGTTATTTAAACCTTGTAAAGTATTTATAACTAGAAAACAATTAATTAGTTTTTTTTTTAATCGTGTATATAGTACCATTTTTTATACAATCGTTTTAATCTTTTCCAATAGTTACAGTAGAATAACGTTTTTCATTCATGGATAAATTGAACTTCTTACAGGATCAGCCACTGCAAGATGTTATGCAAGAAGCATTGACAGTTCACTTTCAAGGTCTGTGCTTCCGCGAACGCAACGCTGGCAAGTGTATCGACGAACACATGACGGATCGAGGCTTCAACAATCAGATAGGTGTTCATCCAGAAACAGGTTTCGTGTTCGGTGGTAATGATGCCAACTGCGGTACCTGGATGGATAAAATGGGCTCTTCGGAGAAGGCAGGCAATAAGGGTAAGCCCGCGACACCCAGAGATGGTTCGGCCATCGAGATCATTGGATTGTGCCACAGCACACTGAGCTTTTTGGCAGAGCTCTATAAGCAAAATCTCTTCCCCTACGGTAGTGTCCAACGCAAAAATCAGGATGGTAATACCTTTTTTTTTATATCTAGATTTTGAAACAAGTCTTACTTTTATCATTGTACATATATTTTACGCAACTCGTGATTCTTCATTAATTAAGGCACAGTTATCACTTGGAGCTACAAGCAATGGGCGGATAAAATCAAAGCGAGCTTCGATACTTACTTTTATGTTAACGAAAAACCGACCGAAGGTGAATTACGACCAGATTTGATTCATCGGCGAGGAATTTACAAAGACACTCACGGAGCATCTCAGCCGTGGGCTGATTATCAACTACGACCAAATTTCCCGGTAGCAATGGTTGCCGTAAGTACACATATATTTTAAATTAAAATGTATATTGCAAATACATTGTATAGCAAAAAGACAAGTACAGGAAGTAGACATGGTCTATAATTAGTCAGACAGTATATTTTAGATTATATTTACTATTGATTCGTCTCATCTGTAGAAAATCAAAGGGGGAAAAATCAATAAATAAGTTGTTTCGTTCAATTTGAGTAAATCTTTAAAGTCTTTTTTTAGAAATACCGCGATTCTTCATTAAAATTATTCATTTAGGCAGAATATTGAAAATGTTACCGTTGAAAGGTTGGCATACTATAACGAACTGAACTCTAATGAAATATTCTTATAGAATTAAGCATTTTAATAATATAAATATTATTGCATGCGTTTAAAATAAAATATAAGTAAGAACAAAGCTTTCGGAGTAATCTTATAAGCATGAAAACCAAACCATCATACACGTCTCAGTTTTGTTTTCTTTTCTACACGCAATCCCGCAGTCTCCCGAGCTCTTCGACCCGCAGCGAGCTTGGACAGCCTTGAAAAGTGCGGAGGACATCCTTCTAGGTCCACTGGGCATGAAGACACTCGATCCAGCCGACTGGGCCTACGACGGCTACTATAACAATGCGAACGACTCGAGCGATCCGAAACTGGCGCACGGCTGGAATTATCACCAAGGTCCGGAATGGGTCTGGCCGATCGGTTACTTCCTGCGCGCACGTCTACACTTTTCCCAGCTCGTAGGTGGCGAGGACGAGCTCAGGCGCACGATAGCCTCGACCGAGGCCATCATTTCCAGACACCTTACAGAGATCTCGTCGAATCATTGGCGAGGTCTGCCTGAGCTTACCAACAAGGAGGGCGAGTACTGCTCGGACAGCTGTCGCACCCAAGCTTGGAGTGCCTCGGCGATACTCGAGGTAAGCATTGCGCACAATAATGTATCATCCGAGATAAAAATGCATTTTCTCTATATATAACTTTAATAAGGGATTCTATACTTAAATTCAGGTTCTCTACGACTTGATCGAGCTGAAAAGGGGATTGAAGTACGACCGCGAGTCCCTCACAAATTGATGCAACTATGCGTGTGTTCACCACCGCTACTTACACTTAGCTCACGTAAACTTAGAGAAGCAAGAGAAAGTGCACGACAGCTCGACAACTGTCCACAGTAGTGATCCAAGTCGCGAGAGGCTACCCGACGACGACTACGAAAACAACGACAACGATGACGAAAGAAGCCAACAATGCACGGCGACACACGCATCATATAACGCGCACCCGGACGACGCCGACGTCCTTTACCTTAGTGTATCCTCATCCTCCTCCTCTTCATCCTTTGTATTACCCTCTAAGCTCCAACACCTGCAGCAGCAGCAGACTCATCCTATCGACTCGGACGAAGAACTTGAGAAAGTCACAGACGCAGCTGCAAACGAATTTCCCAGTCCTAGAAAGCGCAGGAAGAAAAACTTCAGTCTAGCCAAAAGGGAGCAATGCGCTCAAGGTGTAATTTTGGAAGAGAGCAGTAATGACGCGGAGGATAGTCACGAGAAATACACCGCATCTAGGACTAAGGAGTTAATCGACACGCTCTTCTTACCAAGACCAAAGATATGCTTGAAATGCGCTAAATGTGCGGACAGTCCGGTTTATAGCGACAGATTTGTGTACAAGAACCAGCCACTCCTAGCTAAGGAAGTTACTTTAACGCAGACAAACCGTAACGAACTGCTTCTAAAATCCTCGGCGAACCTGGAAAATGTTACAGACTATATGCCAATTTCTAAGGTAACAAAACCCATTGCTTCTGGAATTTTCTACAGTGTAGATAATCCCTTCGATGGTCCGAATTTTAAAACGAATCTTGAATCAAGTATCCTGTTCCTGGATTCTCCTTCATCTGATTGCAGTGCAGATAAAAGTAAAAATCAAATTAATAATTGGCTTTGTGATAAGGGATACAGTCGTGTCTCTGAGAAAAGCGTCTTTGAGCCGATTATATCTCCCTCGAAAAATAAGGAAGATGCTAATGATTTTAAAGTGAGCATAGATTGCGAGGCTGAATCGCACAATTGGATGAATGAAACGGCAAAGAGAGACGACAATGACGAGCTCGAGCAGAACAGATCAAGCCTGCTTATGCTGGAACCACTGCTGCTAGTCACTTCTGAGTCGACGGATAAGAAACAAAAGTACGAGAAAAATCGCTTGGCGCACGCAGAGCAATTGAAACTCGTTAGAATAGTTATCGCTTATACCCTTTCTTTTTTTCTTCTAGTGAGTATAACGTTTTACGTAGTCTACTTTACATAAAGAACTTTCAAAACGAAGCAACTAACTGTAACTGAGCAATACTCGGATTGATGCGAAACTAATGAGGCCGTTAAAATGACTTGTTAAATTTAATAATTAATTACTTCGAAAAAATGTTTAAGCTAATCAATCCCAATAAAATTTAGCATTGAAATTTAGATTTCAGTTGAATTTAACTTTGTACAAATGAATTTCAAGAGAATTTTAAATGTGTCTGTTAACTCAATTTCGTTTTCAGTAATCGTCAAGACTGTGTTTATCGATAGAATTAGAATTGCCATGATCAAGAAATTATATGGTCGAGAGAAATTTTCTGACATAGATTATAAATCAAGATATAAATAATTTTTACAAAATTGCATGTGTGAAAATGAAAGCGGAATGTCGAAAAAGTATAGAAATTAAGCTCACACGATCTACTTACTTGATAAGTCATGCTACAGTAAATATTATTAATTCTAGTCTGAATTATGACGACTTTAAAATCAGTGATCTTATATTTTCTAAAAAGCCTGTGTATTTTAAAACAACATTGCTTTTTGTAAATTATGCGATACTTATATAATTATCTGTCCGAAAGAATTCTGAAAGATTTAAGACATTTGAAAATCTAACCTGAAAAATATAAATATAGTTATCGTATATGTATATAGATATACTTCTTAGTTAAATTAAAATTTGTTTCAACAGCATTGAGTATCACAGACTGTAAATTGGAGATACAATTCTTTGTATTAAAAATGTTCAGTTGCTTAAAACATTGCTTAACCTTTTCAATTTTTTTTTAACTATTAAGATTTCCAATAATATTTAATGAATAGGCATGGCATGAATAAGAATAGCTCCTTTTTCTCAATGTACGATGTAAATTTTACAAAAAACATTGATCGTGTGATCTTATTTCCATCCCGAAATATGTGTAATTATTAAAAATGTAAATTATAACCCGACGAAGCTGTGCTTTGCATTGCACAAAAAGATATATTTTTACTATTTTTTCAAGATATATTAAAATTGTAAGATTTCAATACCTACAAAAGATATATGATTTTACATAGCTACCAAACATTTATTGAATTTTCTAATTTATTTATAAAGGTTCCCGTTTTATAAAAATTAAAATAGATGTAATATAATGTTTTTTGATGTAAGGATATAAAAGAAATACTATGAAAATACTCAAAGTTAATGAAAATCATATAATAATGATCGGAATTAGGTATGTTGAATTATTATCATGTTACGTTAAAAATAAATATTTAAAATACTTTTTTTAGAAATATTTTTGTGTGAAAATATTTGTTACATTTCTTTTATTCCTGTAAAAGAAATTATTTTAACTGATAATAAAAAGGGTAATTTTTAATTTTCGAAACTCATTATTTACAATTGGAATTATATTATGTTCCTTGTGTACATTCATAATGAAACAAAGTGTTATTCAATGTTTTCTTGTTATAAATAATAACGTACAAATATACAAATAAATTGTTACAATAACTCACAATTTATATCCAATGTCTTATTCATATACATTAAATCATACTATAAACTAAAAAATTAAAAATTATATTTCATTTGTGATTATGACCTATTTGGATATTAAAATAAAAAATACAAACTACATTCTGATAACTTTTAATGCTTTATTTATGCTACTGGATAATATTATTTAATTTAATAGCACCGTATCCCTGAAAGAATACTTTTATCCAATCTATGCATTCGAGATAGGATGTGCGTTTCGAAAGAGATTACAGTTTAATCTTAATTTATTAAGATATTCAATGTATCCTTTGAACTAATGGTTTTCTGATCTCAATAAAAAATTGTCTGCCCTTATGTGAAATTCACATATCAGAATTGCACATTTTGTTATATTAACTCAAGTATATGTTACTTATTATTATTATTATTATATTTTGGAATGAAATGTTATATCTTACAATGGATTATATTTAACATAATTAAGAAAACAAATAAAACATAATAATTACTCTTTGATATGTTATATCTTAGAAGTTATTAGAAATTCATTAAAAATTAATTATGGCTTCATCAACAAGTTGTTGCTACTATAATAGAGTAAATAGATTAACAAAAATATGGACATATAAAATAAAATATATAATTAAATAATGGCTTTAAATAATAAAATCTATTTTATTCTATTGCGGCAGCAATTTAAAACACTATGATTGATTAATGATTAATTGAACTTGCATATTACATTCAGTAGAGTTTAATTTTGAAGAAAGTCAATTTGCTATCAACTAAGTTCATAAATTAAAAAAGCTTTAACAATTAAACGAAAAATTGTATTCAATAATTTCGTAAAGACATTTAAATATCTATTTGCGTTTAATATTAGCAAATATATAACTGTTGTCTTTATAATAAACATTAATGATTAGAAATTTATATAATATTTACAACAATCAATAAAACATACAAAGGAGAAAAAGGTTTAAAAATTTGATAATCGTTAAAAATTAAGTTAATTAAATTCTTTAAATTTATTATTAATTTTTCAGAGAACCTTATACAATAAAATTGAATTAATTTTACAGGCATTTTCTGGTCAGTACATACGTTATGTTTAGTACATTTTATTTTTCTAAAAGATGCAACAATATTAAAATAAAAAATTACTACAAATTTGGTATGCAATATCATTACCTTCCAATTATTTTTTTTAAATTTTATTCAGTAAACATTACTCAGTGGATAACAATAGACTTTCACACGCCGTCAATTATCATTATCAATCATTGATCGGATTTATTATTTCTTTAAATGTCATCGAACAAGCCCCTTGGCGGAGGACCCACGCGACTACTGTTGGTCGAGAAAGTTCTCAAATTATCCGTGGAAAAGTCCGAATAGTCTTCCGCTTGAAATCCACGATCGAAGCGATCATTGGCGCCATAATTTTCATTTCCGAACGACTGTGCATTGACATTGTACTCCGACATGGGTTCGAAGTCTCGTAACAGGCCAGCGCGTGCCGACTCGATTGAATCGTCCCTTTTCAAGGATCGTACTACAAATAGTTCATTAGTAACCACGGAATCTTCTTTATTTTACATTTTTCGTCAGGCAAAATTCGACAGAACCAAAATAAGCGTGTAAAGGTGGTTTTTCGATCTTAACGTAGCTTTTTTCAAAATGATATATATACCATTTTATATATTATACGTATGTTAGTTTTTATTATATATAAACTGTATATATTTTATTAAATATTTTAAATATGTTAAATTATTATACATATAAACTGTAAGTATTATTGCAATTTATTTATTGTTTACTAAATTAATATTAAAAATAAAAAAAAATAAAAATTAAAATGTAATATAACTCAAAATTTATGAATTAAAAAATTACGTTAAGACCAAATTTAAAATTTCATATTCGAAAATTACAAATATGGATTTTGTACAGCGAATTCAAAAAGTTCGTATTTAAAATGTATGAAACAAAATGAATTTGAATATTAAAAGCGAGAATACATTAAATTAAAAGAATATTGCGTAGTTATTAATTTTGATTATGCAAATGTTAAATCAATTAAATATTTATATAAATTTACTAATTCTTAGTATCAGCTTAAAATACTATTCTTAGCAATAAGCAATGTACCTTATAAAATTATTTAATAATACTTTAATTAAAATCATTCACCATATGATATTTCTTTACAGCAAATTGATCTAATATTAATCTAATATTAGATTGATACAATAAATTTCCAGATGTGCATAAATTACAAATACGATTATTTAAAAATCTTGCATATAAAATATAAAATATTCCTTATAAAAGTGAACTTGAACTTTTTGAATAAATATAATATATACAATTGAAGTACGAAAGCAATTGATAAAATCCCATGCACTAAAAGCTAGCAGGCAGAATAGCTTTTACGGATGGAACAACAATATCGAAATTGCCGCGAAAGCTTCTCGTGATCCACTGTCGTGCACTGTGCAATCGTTCCATCCCTAGAGGCTTTGTATTAAAGGACCAAAATTTTTGTTACAGTGAAAATTCGCATTTCTACTCATCTATAGTGTACACACCCGTATCCGTACTTTGCCTCGATGTTCGGAATCGCGAAGTATTACTCGCTCCTGGGAATCTCTCTTGAAACTCTCGTCGACGGTTTATTGAGTCTTCTACTCTTTGACGCTTCCGCCTTTCTGTAAATTTAAAAATCAAACTCAGCTATATTACATTAAATATTTTACTTTTGTTAAAAATTGTTGGATCATAATAACGTTCACTATATTACTCAAGACTTTATTTACGTATAAATATCGAAAATATAGATTTCATCTATAATTATTGATTGATAAGGTTGATTATATTTCTTTTAAATGAAAAATAAGTTCATAAATTTTTAATCACTAGTTGATGTAGATAAAATATAGTTTATTTTGAAAATAAATTTACCTCTTTTAATTAATTCTCGACCCTCCTCGACAAGGTCGGTAGTTAATTCATCATCACCTAAAAATTGTTGAAATCCGAGCATGGACAGCAATCGACTTCCAAGGCTAAAATATGTCGCTAGGCAAAAAGCAAGAATTGCCATTGGGAAGTATATATTGAATCCATCTGACACAATTTTTATAACGTCCATGTGACCCATTACCTATAATTTGAATTATAATTCCTCTTGTGCATTTATTACAAATAATTATAAAGCATAAGGAACAAATAAACTTACCTGGGTATACTGTGTCTCCATTACTCGAGTTTGAATAATGTGCGAATCCATGTGAATAAGGCTAAGAAAATTTAAACACATAGGAGGAGTTAGCCGACATAGCATCATACCACTAAATATTAAACTGTATTCGTTCGTTTGATGATGTGGAGCCAAGTAATATAAATTTAATACTCGAATTTTTAAAACAGTAGAGTATGCGCAATAGCACAAATATGCAATCACCATTGTTGAGAGGACCTAGCAATTAAGTACGTTTGAAGTTAAATGTAAAAAATAAATAAGTATAAAAAAAAATTATTTACCTCAATTGTAAAATAATCATATTTTTCTGTTGCTAATTTAACAAATTTGGCAAATAATGATAACACTGGCGATTTGTTAAAAAAAGTAACTTCTGACCAAACAACAGCTGCAGATAGTATGCCTGCTAAAACAGCTGCTATCTTTTGTACATAACTTTTTATAAAACATTTCCAGTACCATTCTGGAAAAGAGAGTGAATAAAACCAGTTACATTACAGAATTTTGTGTAAGTTACAGTAACTGTGAAATAGATCAGTACCTATAGTAGAGTTATATAATATAAGTAATAATAATGGACGTTGAACAGGAAAAGTAGGTTTAAATTTTCTATCATGACTAGTTTGATTTCTAGAAATGTCTTCTAAATCAAAAATATTATCCACCAATATACCCCACTGCGTTTCGGTCCTTTGTAAGGTTTGCAATGATTTAATAGTCTGAAACAATGATTAAATAAATTAATAAATCATATATTAAATTTGATTCCGTTTTTTGTATATAAATATTTAATTCTTAATATTCTGTACATTTCTGTGTAATCGAATCAATGCTTTTTCTGAAGGTACATCGATAGGAGTATCTTCTGGTAATTGTCTTCGGTTCATTCGATCTTTTAATTCAGCAGGTACTTTCTGAAATATTATTTCTAAATAACGATGAAATGGATGTCCTGGATTAATAGCCAGATTAGCTGCTTGTAATGACTATAATTAAAATAAATATTATGTATTATATGTGAAGAAAAGCTAATATTTGTGTGGGAGTAAATAAATAAATTTAATCAAGTTTGTTAACAAATTAATTTACATTTACTTAAAATAAACAAATAATATACACTTACTTCTAATACATCATCAACAGTTTCTTCTGCTTCATATTTATCTATACTTAGTTTTGCTGCTTTAAAGTAACTATAATGTAAAGTATATCCTGGCTTACTGGCATTCCACAAACCTCGTGGAACTTCAACAAGAGCATAGCCAAGAAGAAGCACAAGTAAAAACAAACCCCAAGTATTGGATGCAGAGGATGCTATGGCCTTTATCTTTGGTCTGTAAAAATATTAGTTTTGGTGATTATAAATCCTAATATTAAGTATCTGCTTTCATTAAACAATTTTTAATAGCTTCAAATTTAATGAATTAATAATATATTTTTATCGGTCTTACAGTCTTTTTACATTAATGTGGGCAGTCAGCAGTCTCTGAGAAGCCAGAGCAGGCTCGAAACGTTGGGCACTTAGTGATGGGTGGTGGGGAGTAGTCAGACTGTCCTTTGTTAACGGATTTTTTCTTTTCAGGATTCGGGGAGCTATTTTAATTTTATTTTCATATTTCAGATTCTATGGGGGTGATTGTAAAAAACGGCAGCCTGACTGCCCACATTAATGTAAAAAGACTGTAAGACCAATAAAAATATATTATTAGTTTATTAAATTATAGTTGACATAAGTAGCTTTTCTATTTTAAATTTAATTGTTTCAAATTTTAGTTCTAAAAGAAAAGTTGGCTTTTTGGGAGAGAATTTATATTTTTATTCCTTCATTCTTATAGATATTTTTTTTATAAATTTTAAAACAATATCAGGAAAAGCTTTGTAAAATCCACTTTTTTTAATTTATAGAACTATTAAATATAAATACAACCTATTAATTTTATATATGTATAAAAATATACTAAAGAAAATAAAATATTCACCCATCAAGATCAACACCTGGTTTCAATGCTATGTAAATTAACAAAATTCCACAAATAAATAGATAACTTCCATAGTAAATAGCATTGTCAATCAAAGCAGATTTAAGTTTTCCTTGTATAGTAAAATCTCCAGCTTTTATGTAAGATTGCATTAACGGTAAAATCAACCAAGTTAAGCATTGAGACGTCCAATACACAACCCTCCAAAGATTTTGATATACATGTTCCGATGGAACCATAGACCAAGGCTCTCTACATTCAGGTGTTGGTTCTACTGTAGTATTCTCTATTGTAAGTGTTGATTTAACTGTAGTATTCTCAACTATATTTTGAAACCTAGATAAGTTGCCAAGACATTGATGAAATACAGTCTAAAATACAAATAAAACCCATTTATAATTTTCAAGCACTTTGTACATCAGTTTAAGCATTTCATGGTGTTTTACTAGAATACAAAATTAAAGATTTAAAATATAGATAAATCTTACCGAAGACACATCCAGAGGTAGCACAAATATAATAAGGAGTGAAAAATACCAGGCAATTAAAACTGAAAGAGTAACTATTGGATGATGACGAAACACATTTCCATATTTATACAATAAAGTTGCTGCGAGGCAAAAGGCCAAAATGACCTCTGTTATAAGTGGTGCAGATGACATTATGTTTCTCTTTAGAATTACATTAAACTATAATACAAAACATATGATAAATCTATACGACTGTCAATGTTCGGTAGCCATATTCTCCATATTTTGCAACTCCTTTAGTTTGAGCTCAGCATCTTTTTGCATTTTTTCAAGTTTTTCCAGTGTAACTGATTTTAATGGCATTAGTTTGGGCTTGCAGAGAATATAATCTGGGGTATCTTCACTATAAAGTAATCCTTGTTGTGGTAAGACTATGTCAATATTAAAATTGGGTTTGTCTGCAGGCTCAGACATTTTGATTACTAACGATAAAGAAACCTGGAAACATACTATATCTTGTGAATCATTTTCGCATTAAACAATATGGGACAATCTCCATCACATTTTTATCTACGTCTGTATAGGTTATTATATTTCATTTACATCTTTTTACAAGAATAATTATATCCGCGTACAGATAGGTTATTTTTAACAAGCGAACCATATTGTTTGCAATATAACATGTAAATAAAATGTACCAAACATGTTATTATTTAAAATAAACTGTTAACCTTATAAAGGATAGATAATAAAGTATAACACAAGGATTAATTGGTTGTTACCTTTGAAACGGAGCGTAAAAATCTTAATGCATTACTGTTTGGTTGGAGTTCATTCTGTCGTTACGTTTAATACATAGCTATACCACAGTTAATAAAAAGAGGAGGTTTTAATTATTAATATACATGATGATCTACGCAAATTCATCACGTCACTTTTCTCACTGACTAGGTACTAAGTATAAAGTACTTACTTGCAAGTATGCAATTTTAGTACTATATATACATATATACACTTCTTTGCTATATAAGTCTGCAGTCCGCAAGTAGTTTCACTAATATATATATATATATTTATTACCTACTTTAGGGCCTTCGTATAGACTGCAGGTGTAGTGTATAGATCTAGAGAGATAAAGAGGAACAAGCGAACGGACGTGTTCCGAAACGCGTGCCGTGCGCGGTGCGCTCTAGGCTTACAGGCCATGATATTTTAGAACAACCGTTTCGAAATGAGAATTATTACAGAATTATATGTATATAGGTAAAAAAGGGGCAAGAATTTTGAAAAAAAAACGTCCTATTAGCTCTTTATTCTACATCAATGTTCAAGTATTTAGTATATCAACTTTATGAATTTTTGCAATGTCTCAAAAATTGCCGGAGCAATGGAATTAATGGAAATGGAATTATGAAAAGTCTTGTGACGTCACCATCATAACACGCCAACACGGTATCTTTGAAAAGTATTACAATTGTCAATCTATTATTCAATAAGCATGAGTTTATAACTTTGCCAAATGTAGTTGAATTCATAAATTTCATCAAAACGGCTTCGATTCTCTATTAAAATATAGATATATAATATTCATTATTCTATAAATTTTTGTAACTATCTCATTTCTATCATATTAGATTTTTATGCATAGCTTTTGACTTTCATTAAATCCGTGATAATTACAATACAATTCGGTTTTATATACGATTAATATAAGAGCCGCATAAGAAACGTAATATATTAAAAAAATTGCATAAATAATTTCACTGAATTACAATATAAAAACTTTTATTTATAAAAATTGAGTTCGGCGCGAGAGTACATTGGAGAATATCGTAAAATAATAATAATAATGTATAGTCTGTTGATTAGAAAACCTAAAACTTCCAACAGGTCATTACAGCATTAAAAATTAAGTTCAATTTATTTGTGTACAAAAATACAATTTTTATACATGATTTTTTATTCGTTTACACTAATTTATATCTAGATGGTCAAAACGTCTTTCTTGTCTACTTCAGTCTCATATAAAACACATTTATAAGATCCAACTTTGATAAACAAATAAATGTGTTCTTTAAAAAATAATGAAATATCTTTTACGTGTATTTAGAAATGAAATTCACAATGAGTATTACAAATATATGGAACTAGGATTGATCATCACATACATGCTTTAAAATAATATGAATATAAATACTTAAATTAAAATGATAAATTTTAAGTTTTATAAATCAGTATTTTTTACGAAAACTAATAAAATTAATTTTACAACCAAACAGAAGTTTGCATGAAAAATTTAATACAGTTTCTTTTAAAACAAGAATTCTTAAATTTTGATCTATTATGTAGAATACATTATTATTTAAAAACTTTAAATTTATTACACTATTATATTATAAAATCATATTGTTAAAAATTAAATCTACATCCTGACGGAATTGCACAATTACATTAAGATTCGACTGTCTAAGATGACTGTTAAATTATACGAATCCTAATGAAACGAAATACGTTTCGATCACAATCATTGAAGCTACCTACAGGTAATAAAGTTAGTTAGGCAGCACAGTCAACAGCTTTGATTTTATCGTAAATTATCGAAATATGAAAAATTTTTATTTGTTTTTCATGGTCTGAAATTTTGTAATAATTTTAAATATTAAAAAAACTTAAATCATTTATTATTCTCAAACAGAATTGTGGAACAGGAACTAACCATATTTTCATCTTATTTCATTCATTTGAACTACTTTCCATTATTTTCTATATTATAGCATAAAAAAAGTTTATAAGCTTTTTTGAATTATTTAAAAATATTTCAATGCATGCACATCATTTAGCACTCTCAAATTGAATATTTTTGAGTAAACCCTACGCAACATTTAATATGAAGGCATTTTTTATAGTAAATTTAACAATTTAGATCATATTTTCTGAAGTTATGTACAAAACTATAGATCTTGTATCAAATTCTTCAACACTAACCATTATTTTGATTAGCTTCAAAGATAACAGATTATTTGAGTGTAACATTTTAAAGTTATTAAAATTTGTCTTTACACTCGCATAACTGATTGGAAATTGAGTTAAATATATTTACAATTCTTTAGTTCTTAATGGTTACTTAAACCTCTGTTATATTTTGAGGGTGTAGAACTAATTACGTTTTTCATATTTTCTCTCCAATCTGCTAATTGAACTTCATCTTCAGTTTGTGCAGTTCGTTCATCCCAATGTAACTTATGCTTGATTGAGGTACTATAGCTATCTGCATTATTTGTTATGTTGCTACTGCTACTATAAGTTTGGTATCCAGTATCTTGAGTAGAACTGAATGCCATTTGTTGGATGTAATTGCCTGATAACATGTTACTTTGCTGCAGTGCATAACTTTCACTAAAATTGGTTTTACAAGCCTCTATAAACTTAGACTTGTCAGTAGTACTAAAATTATTTGTTGCAATGTTCTCCTTATCCTGACACTTAAACCTCATACAATTTTCTGAAGAGATAACCATTTTAGTAACTTCGCAGTAGTTTTCTTCTTCTGCATGATATTGATCTTTTTTGGATGTCATCTTAACTTCTTCCAAAAATAGTGTTTTACCTTTAAAAAAAGTTTAATTGTTAAAAAAGTATTCAAAACATGATAAAATTTGCTTATTCAAAAAGAATATTTTCATTATATTTAAAAATTAACTTATAAATAGTTATTTTTCAAACTAAAATGATAATGTTATATTGATTATAAAATACAAGTATATCTTATCTGGTATATGAAATTTAACAAGGGAAAGTAAATTATAATTTTATTCTATATATATATATATATATAAAGCTAATATACTTACACATATCTTTTACAGGAGTTTCAATATCATTCTTTTCTTCAACTGAAAATTCAACACTCATATCTTTTGTAAAATCAAGTCTTGCTACTGATCTATTTCGAGACTTAATACTTTGGCATGACATATTCAGACCAGGATTGCTAATTGGTGAAACATTACATGGGGAAGAACCTCTACTATAAGCGAGTGGAGTTCCATATGTCCGTTGAATAATTTGAGAGCAATTCTACAATGGGAAAAAATAAAAAAAATTTATTCCCAAGAAAATCTTAACATGCAGACTAGTTTATCGCTAAGTTTATTATTAAAAATTTGCTTTGATACTGCTATTAAAACAGTTTATTCTTTATAATACTGACTATAAATTTTTTAACATAGTTATTTTATAAATTAGTGTGATAAACTAGTATTGAGTTTTTGGATAACTGTTATTTTATCACCTTCAATAATGTACTGTTTATGCATACCCTTAATGGAGTACCATGGAAGAACATTCCACTTTGTGGTGGACTCAGATGATGAATTAATGGGCTTTCAGCTTTGACTGGTGATATAAGAATTGAACTATTTGATTCATCATGAGAATCATCATGGTTTGAAAATAATTTTCTCCTTAAAGAAGTATTACTGGAATTGACCTCTTCACTTTCACAATTCTGATCCTATAATTGATAGTTTTACAATTAATTTAAAATCGGCTTAAATAACGTAATATTAATTAAAGAGGAAGGAAGTGTTTTGGTTGAAAATATAGCTATTTAAATCAATCATTAAAAGTACATTATTTAGAAATAAATTAATTATTGTACCTGTGTAAAATTAAAATATGGAGCTAATGCTTCTTCTACATTTGGTGGTAATTCTGGAGGTAAAGATAAAACTGTTTGGGTCCAATCTATGTAAAAAAATAGTATAAGATTTAAATCACTTATCATTCATCATTATGTGTTTACATGGAATAATTACTTAAAATTACTTACTTTCTCTTTTCTCTTTTTTCATTCTATCTGAATCTTTCAATATGCTTATATCTTCATGAAGACGTTTTGGTGTTTTCAAGTCTGTTCCTTTCTCAGAATCATTTTTCTTTATATCATATGGGCTTGGAATAATTTGATTTTCACTAAAAAACCTACTAATTGCTTCCTGAGCAGTCCTTTCAATTTCAGGATCTGAACAGTGCATTTGTTGCTCTGGGAATTCATCTATTTTTGCAGGTTGAATTAAAGCTATCTCATCTATACTCCATGCAAATCCAGGAGAACCCCTTTGAGCTGGACTTCCAACCTAAAGAAAATGTGAAATTAAATTTGAATTTATACAAAATTGTGTAATTTTTATTCTTTTATAAATCGTTATCTTTAAGAGCTATGTTAACTAATGCAATTAAATTAAATTAAGTTTGCAATTAAGTTTTAAATTTTATTTTATCATTCAAATTTACATCTTGTTAGCATTTTTAATAATCTGATCTAAATAAATTTTCATACCTTGTTGAATACTGATGGGCTTATAACTGATATGTGAAGTTTGTTTGTTAAATCTGCATCAAATGGATTTTTTGCTATAAATCTTGTTAATCCAGAGGGTGGCGTTATATGACTTGGTAAGACAGAAAAGTTGCTTGTACTAGTTTGGAAACTCGTTCTGAAACTAACATTATTTTTCCTTATTGGAGTCCTTGTTGCAGGACTCATCATAAGTATACTTTCACAGCTTAATTTATTTTTGTTTGGTGTCCAATTCAAGTGATCCATTTTATCTAAACAGATTTTCAATTTGTCAGATTATTATAAACGTATATGAATCTAATGGATCTTCTAAATACTATTTTCCTACCAAAAACTACAAAATGGAAATTAACATTAAAATTTTGTATTTTAAAAGTTATTACTATCAAATTCCAATAACTGAATAAAAACATTAAGATAAAATTATTATTAAATATAATAAATGATAGTTTTCCTTTTAAACAGAAAAAAATATTAAAATTATTAATTTAGTATAATACCAATTTTCGATTTTGAATGAGTAACAATAGATGTATAGTTGCAACAAAGTGCATGCTTGTAAATTTTATAATAATTATGACATGAAATATGCATTTATTGCGCTATAATAAACGCAAAATAGAAACTTTAAACTCATAAAATAGGTACTAATTTATTTTGTCTAACTAAAATATATTGAATAGAATTGTTTGAGCGTCTTAACCTAAATTATAGCATCATCTTATGCACTAGCTTAGTAAATGATCGTATAAAACTAAAATTAAAAAACTGCAATTAAAAAATATGAAGTAAATAAATAAATATCACACCTTAATTTTTTGTTAATAATTATAATGTACAATAGATTCAAATGTGTTTGTGTTTGAAACTCTTCTGAACACCCGCAACTTCTTAGCGCTGACACCGCATCTGTATAACGGCGTAATTTAAATCCTTGCATCCTAGCCTAACCAGTAACCATTCCTATCCTGCGAGAAGAGCCATCACTGCCATCCCTGTTTAGATTGCTGCCTTTAGCAAGCAGAGTGAGAGGGGATAGTGCGATATGCAAACAATGAGTTAGACAAGGATGAAAGTTATGTACTGGAGTCCCATCGCAAATCGCACCAATCACCATGCGTCAACGAACCCCTCGAAAAGGCATCGAATCGATAATCGAAAGACTTAATTTCAACTGTATTTTTAATTCATTGACGCTAATTTTAAATGCTATTAACTGCGAAATTTTAAAGGGTTTGAAAAATAAATACTGAGTATTATAAACATATAATATCTTTAAAAAATAATGCAACAGCGATAACGTTGCAAGAAAATACTTTTCTTTTTATATTTAATAAGTTGGTGATTATAAAAAACAGAAGTATAAATGTAGATAAAAGTAAAATGTTAAAGTTTAAATAAACTGAAAAACATGAGACTTCGTATTTACAAAACTTTTAAATGATACTTATGTTAACGGGATTGGGACAGAACCCTAAAGTCCACAAGCATTTTGGTGGGGGATGATGTGCGTCACATAAGAAAAATGGTACAGAAAGATGCTCCGCATAAGATCGTATAGTAGTAGTGTAGTAACTCTGGTTTTAATGCCGCATTTCAGTGCACGCATTGCTTTTATCGGAAGAACTTGGTTAGAAAAAACAATTTGTTCATTAGCAGATTCTATTAAATAATAAAGCCTGTGATTGAAATATACGTAATTCCGGACGGTGCCTTGAGTATTAAAAAATTAAAGATGTATTAAATGTGAAGTTTGAGTTTTTTAATTCATATTTAATAGATATATTTACAATAACTTTGCGTATCGCAAATGTATAATACTATAATTTGAAATTTTGTTTTTTATTACTTTATGCTATCAATAAAACTTTAGTTCCGTTCCACACGATAACAACTTTCAATGATCTTGAAATACAAAACTGGCATTATAGAACACGGAGAGAGTGGGGATTTCTTAAATTGATCCACGTAGTATTTACTTATACTACTATACAAACAGCTGCTTTGTATCAGCTGTCGCCACATCTGAAAGCTATAGTAGCTTCTAGTGCACGTTTTTATAGTTAACATGCGTGCCTATAATATTTATAAAATTATATAGGTACACTCCTATATTTGACCGATCAGGTGAAAGTATATTTGAAAATGAAACGGAGCTTGGCATCGAGTATGGTACGTAACGCTTAGACTTTTTCTAAATAAATAGAGTACCTACACGTGCGATGGAGAATAACTATTATCTCATCTTTCATGGAATGTATAGATAACAATCAGACGTACAACCGTGAGCTGCTGTTGGAACAGTACGTCGTCTGCTTTAGTCTTGAGAAAAAAAATTTGAAAAAAGATTTAGTTACAATTATTTTTCTATTTGTGAATTTTTGTTTCGATCTATATACGTAAACGAGGACAGAAACAGCGCTTTTATACTATGGATCCTAAGAAATTTCAAAATCAAGGTAAGAAAGCTCTTAACTACTTTAACATTATTTATTTTTGTTTATAATTTTCATTACTTTATACTTAATTATTAAGCTTAACATTCGTACTAAGAATGTTTCCAATAACTTTTTATTTATATGTAACTAACAACATAAATCTAAATCCATTAAAATAAGCCTAAAAATAGCAATAAACTATACATCATTAGTTTATTAATATTTAAAATAAAATTCATCTTAAGAATTATATTATGATCGGTATGCAGTGTAAAATAATATGTATTTCATGTCAATACATTCAAGTAAGTACTTACCTTTAAAGAAATTTAGTAAATGGTTTAACTGGTATTTGTGTATTTCCTATATATATAAATAAACGCATCCTGTTAAATGACTTATTGAATACGTCCAGAATTTTAATCTGTCTATTTTTTATGGAAAATTTAGTAAAAAAAAAATCAAATTATAAAAGTATTTTAAAATTATATCATTATCACATTCCTAAAATCACCTGCATAAACTCAATTCTTGATGCACTTTATTTCCGTTTAGATAATATTTTATTGAAAATTTCTACTTAATTTTTATTCACCCAGATTAATTACAGAGATTTTTTTCAAAAAGTGATTTTAGGAATTGAGTCTATGAGGAACTTTATGAAAAATTTATAATTTTAATTATCTTTAGTACCCCCCCTAGTGGAAATAATTTTTGTGATGAATTGTGTCGAAATGTGCGAAAATGTGCTAAAATGTGCCTAAATGTGCGAAAATGTGCCAAAAGTGTGTCCAGGTATATAAAATTGGAACATTTAGCACATTTTCGCACATTTGTGCACATTTTCGTACATTTTGACACATTTTGACACAATTTAACACAGTTAGCCACAAAACAATTTCGAAGCAAGAAAGTTTTTGTTGAAATTTTTGTACATTTACGCACATTTACACACAATTTAGCACAGCTATACACACATTGCAGCACAGTTATGCAC
>UELU01072056.1:0-11632 GCA_900490025.1 Megastigmus dorsalis | reverse complement strand
ATATATAGCAATCCAATGTGAGCCTTTTTTGTGATTATCGATATTTGCTGTTAGGGCAGCTAGTCGCGCTAGTAAGTTAGGGATTCGATCTGCCGCATATACTCCGACTGTTTTAGCTTTTATACTTGCAAGTGCCCTCATGGTTTGATGAATGTTCATTTTTCTTTAGTACATATTTTTTTTCGTCACTCTCATCGTCGTTATCGTCGTCGGTTTTAGAATCTACCTCGTCGACCCCAAAATCGCATTGCTTATGATCCTTCTTCTAATCAACTCTTCCAAAGAGGTTTGCTTACTTGTATGTTTTTGTTTTTCCAGCTCTTTGTAAAGTCTATTACTCTCGTTTTCTGTAAATTCTTCTGATTTAATACTCGAACTACGTGAGATCTGTTTAAGTACCGCGCGCAACCACCGACGTAATAAGTATGCTTGATTTAAACTGCACATACTCCTTTTAATACCAAACCGTGAACTATGTGATATACATGTAAATATACTTTTGTATTTTCTCCTCAATTCGTCAAAACTTGGTGAATATATTGTCTCCAGGTTCACAATTTCTCGCCCCATGACAGATTCTAGATATTTTACTTTATCTGCCCCACGCGCGTAGATTCTCGATGCTCTTTAGCTATTTCTCGCAGTTGCAGCTGTACTTATTCAACTGTAATATCTCCTTCTATCCACTGTAGACCGTATACAAAATGAGAAGTATACTGATTACTGTGTTTTATTTTCTCGGGTATTTCATCAAATTCGTGCGGCGTTTTAATAATTCAGTGTCCAAGAGATCTTTCTCTTGTTAAATTAACTATAGCAATTTCTTTTGGGAAAAAATGGTTATTCCAGTCTCTTAAGCGGTGAATATCTATTACATAATCCATGATTGAGACTACTCTCGAGAGTGTTTCAACAAATACTGGCAGCATTGTGCACTCTGCAGCCTCTTTTTGTAGGCTCTCTCCACCACTTATGCGTTAAAGTCAGTTATGATTTGTCGACTTGAATCGATTTCGAGAACGTTATCGTACTCAGCATAAAGAATACAGCTTATAGTTAATGTGAGAGCCTGATCAAATTTCACTTCTATACGTACACTACCATGCTTTACGAGATTCCAATGCATAGCCGAATTAGCAGCTAGATCGGGCGTCAGATCGAATGCGAAAGGACAATATCCTCGGTTATAGTCTGAACGTGGGATGTTAATAGATTCGTTGAGAAAATGTATACCACAGCCTGAAAATAGGGTGTGGTAAGCTTCGACAAAGGATGGGTTTTGACCGTCAAATTTAGGCTGAATTGGTTTACTGGGTACCTGCACACCGTCCACGTAAAGCGAGAGATGATTTATGTAGTAATGCTGAAAATTATATCCGCGATTGCCATTGAACGCTTTATTATCGACAAAACCAATTATGATTCTTTTAGGTAATTGTCCAAGTATAACATTATCCAGAGTATCACCATGAATACCACTATGCATAGTAAATGATTTTACTTCTACACGACTGATTGGATATTTAGCTGGAGCTTTTGTCATAGCATTGGCATGTGCTAAAATGATACTTGGACTCACTCGTACACGGTGGATAATTAATGATGGTTCTTTGATGTGCACAGTAAATTTATCGTTATCAGCACTGTGCATTAAACAAAAGGCACCCTTACTTCGAACTAAACTCAGTCACAGCTCGACACCGTTGAGTAAAAATTTATTCTGATTAAATACATCACAATGTAAATGTCGAAGAAGATCAACAGATTTTCCTCCTATTGTAAAATATTGTCTATTTAATAAGCCTATATTGCCCTTAGCATCGGTGCGGGGGACATTTGGTAGAGATTCCATGTTACCAGCGGTATCTAGGTACCAGAGCGAACTTGTCAAATGAGAGGCCATAGTATCGGCCGAGTAATTCAGTAAAGTTTGAATACATGCTTTATATGGATAGGCATTATTAGGTGGTGAGACAATTTTCTGATTGGAAAACACATCGACCTGATTAAATAATGAATGTAGAAAGTTGTTGACGCCGGCTACTTTACCGTTTTCCACAACGTCGGTTGCGACATTTGGTAAAATTTGTACTTTTAGACTGAGCATAGTATGCGCAAGATCTAGATATTATATACTACAAATTCTAACAGGCCATCGTCGCTTAGAGAAGATACAGGTTTATAATAAACGAATTGAGAGCTCTCTAAAGATGTCTGCGTGGGTGGTAATGTGAATGAATCTAATTCGGATTTCAGGCATTCGCACGAATTTGAGTGTAGAAAAACCATTATTATTATTATTTAGGTCCGAAAATATCAGTTACACTATGTAGAGATTGCTTTCTTGCTGCTATTTCTTTTACGCCCTCGCTTACTTACAACGTATGTACGCCTCTTCTTCTTATGCTGTTTTCGACTGTGCACTACTGAACGGTTCTTGACGGACTGACGCTTTCGTTTTTTACTGCCTCGTTTGTATTCCGACCCTTTCATTATTTCTGAAATTTTCTTCACTGCTTTCCTTTTCAAATTTTCTCCCGACTCTCGCGCTCGCCTGCGTACAGCCTGCTTAAAAGTAGTACCGCTGTAGCCGATGTCATCCAATACATGCACACCCGTTCTAATAGCATCTCTACCAACTGCTTTTACCCCACTAGTAACATAAAGTAGTACTTTACGAAAAATACCATTGAGAAAACTGCCTTTACCATGTCCGCGTTGATAAGCAGATCCAGAAAACACTCGTCTCACACCGCCGCCGCTAATCTGATCAGTGTAATAAGCTGTGTAATGAACCATTCTTTGATAAATTTTTTTTCTATTGAATGAACTTAAAGTCAAGTGTAACAGTCAACGTTCCATACTCAAATGGTATATATTTACCATGCTGATCTCTTATATCTGTAATAACATTCTGCAGTGTATTATTCAATAGAGGTATGTAATTGATTGGTGAGAACTGTTTTACCATAGTGGGTACTAATTTGTATATTGTACTGTCGAAACAGAACATACGAAGAAGTGGTGCTTGATGCCACCCACTCTATAGGGTAGAAATAAATCTATATATATGTAGAACTGATCGGTTATAGCCCGTGCCAGAGAGGCAGGTCTGTCACCAGTGACCGTAAAACCATTAGACTTTTGACCGCCCTGCGGGTTTAACGAGATACTATTTGTGAGTCTGTAGTCCTCTTTCTCGAAACCGAATATTCGTGTGATTTTCTCATTAAAATGTACGTAATGAGCATTCAAGCAGTCCCACGCTCTACGTAAAAACCTTTTTTCTTCTTCGACAGACCAAGCTGTAAATGATTATTAAACTCATTAGTATGATTTATGGCATGAACTAAATCTGTAATATTTTCATACACTCCAGAGGGGAAAGAGCAGTCATAATATGTAGCGTCATTAAGATTTTCTGGATCCTGCGGCGTTGATCTTTCTGCTGTAGTACCCATTGAATATAAAAAATTACTCTCATGTTCTTGTATATGTAGCATCGAGCATGGAATTTGAATTACAGTTAATCCGACAGTCCAGCTTCCCTGTAGTCTGATTTCGTGAGATAAATGCCTGGTAAAACGTGAATGAAGAGGGAAAATTATCGAAACGCTTATCTAGGCTAAATTCGGTACATTGATTGTAAACTAAGCGCGGCAAGCGAAAGCGAAGATCGGTACAAAGAGGAATCCGATAACTCTCCCCCCCCCCACCATGGTACTACATGAAGTACATTGGGAGAGGCCAGAATATATACAGTTATACAGCAGCCGCTCGTGCGCCTATGATAGATTATACAGTAGCGCGCACGATATAGATATACTTAGATACACTCGCTCGGCCTTTATATTCGGCGCTCTCATTGCCAAAAATCAGTTTCGCTCGGCCCAGCGACTAAGCCATGCGCACACGTTCAATGCTTATACAAGGCTAATTCCGAACCCTTTCCGTTTAGTACTGGTATTAGTCAGTCATGCGTATACGGACCAAGTGCAAGGAGTTTCCTGTACCTGTACCAATCGGAGTATGGCTCTCATCTCGTGCGCGCACGTGAGGAGTGTAATACCGAGACCGTGGTAAAACCCAGAAGTGCTGAGCGTAAGAGGATTTGGCCCTTGACACGTGCGCACACGCGTCAAGAGCTAACCCTTGCTCGCTCCGCGAAATATATAGTAATTTAAACGTTCGGATAATCAAGGTTAATTACCCCTAGAACTAGTCTTTTATGTTTGTTTTTTTTTATTTGTTCGCAGGATACGTCGTTCGAGAAATAAGCTCGAGGCTTATCGTTATTTTATTTATTTTTATTATTATATTTCTTTTGTTAATAGTTTTAAGTTTACAGATTTTTAATAAATCGTTTTTGTTTAAACTTAAGTCAATTGAGTATACCCGGTTATTTTCCCGTATTAATGATCCCGTCCTCCGTCTTTCACCCTGGTTCCTTGAGCATCCCAGATGGAGCCCTAAGTTAATATTTTCAACACCCACTGTAAAGATTACCTCGTTACACACTCATTGGCGGTAGTCTCTTGCATGCAACTCTGTGGGGCATCTAATAATTTTTTAACACTATCAAAATTTATTTCTGTCCGTTGGAAAAGTTCAGTCTTATACCTTTGATTTTACAACATTCAAACATTTTATCACCATTCTCTGCTAGATAAGCGTAAAATTTTGGTCCGCCCGAGAGGAAACTTTTTATATATGTATCTTCGCCATAGCTTTTCAACTTATCTGTCATGTCGCCGAGTTTCGAGCCAAGGTACGGCATATATTCACCATTACATCCGCGCGATGTGATTGTACAAGAGAGGAATATAGAGGTTACGCGATGGTAGGACTTTACACTTTACCAATCCCTCCACGTTTGATAAATTATTTATATCACTCATTGTTACCTCATCACACTCACTACCAATCAAAATACTCGGATGTCCGAGTGCCAATTGACCTCTTTTACACATATAAGGATAAAGTGAGCAAATATCTGTATAATTGATTTTTTCTCCATCAGTGACAGTGTACTGAGTTACAACATTTTCCGTTCGGCCGCCGTAAAAAGCATCGCGAGGATCTAAAGTAATCTTACTCATTATCCGGTGATTCGTTACATAATTATTAATTTCTTTATCTCTAGCTTTTAAACGATCAAACGTACATTCTCACGTTTCCCAAACCTCATAGCCAAGTGCTTTAATTTTATTGATTTTTCTGCAGGTGTTTTCAAACACTTCATTGAATGTTCTGCCACAGGATAGTTTTTTTATTACGATTCAGTATTCAACAGTTTCGCGTTGAAAATTAAACTGGTGGTTTTGGCAATTTTCATCGTACCATTGATAAAATTTCTTTCGATCGTCATCTGTCATTGAATCGGCAGCAAAGTACCGCGCAGCTGGTAAATTGCCTATATAACGCTGATTTTCTTCAGTATTGAAGAGATGCGGAAAATATCCTTTCTTACTAAATGGTGGTAAGGCGAAAGCAGCCGGCAGTGCACTAAGTTTCATGTGAAAATAATTTAAGCTACCTATAAATTTTGTCCGTCCGCATTGTAGCATAATTATATTACGCCCGTTTAAAATTACAGTTGGCGCTTTTTCATGCTTTTTGACTATTTCTTTAAGTATAAATTGACCATCGAAGCCCCCAGCGTTATGCGCAATACAAATAATCTGGTCAAATTCTGAATTCTCGCGTATAACCAGATCGAGCAGACTTTCGACTGGGTTCTCGCGAAAAATATATTCACGAATGCCGCACGTTGCACAAAGTTTTGAAATATCCTCAGAGTTAATACAGTCATCGCATGCTTGCTGTACAATACAAAAGTTTGGTACATGTATTGTTGTGCTCGGATGATCTTTATAAGGGGTATCTTGTCGTGTCTCGAAGTAATAAAATATAAAAAGGTTCTTTTTTGCCTCTCTCGGCACTGCAAACATACTTCTCACTACACTCTTTTAATTGACACGTTGTATATAACAAAGTTCATTCATATTATGTCTCTTGCTGCACATCTATCACCACTTACTACCACACACATGCCTAGAATTATAAATATTTACATGTTTACAACAGACATTACAGAATTTCACAATTTCGCATAATTTTTTATGTTTACTTTTATACGACCCGTCCTTTTTGTGGTTATCGTAACAGGTTTGACCGAGAATATCCTATTACATAGGGCACATTTTATGGTGTCTTCCACCGTCGGACAGGCTGGGGTCACAAAACATCTGGGACACTGCTCCGGACATCTGTGAGCATCAACACGCTTGTAAGCTTTGTTACAGTAAAAATCGGCTACGAGCAGCACCCGTCAGATTTAAAATAACATCGTAATGTTTCATTCGAGTAACGAATAATAGGTTTATTACGCTTGTTATTTCTCCTTGCACATGCGCACGACCGTCATAAAATGCTGGCTCGCCATTACCTAAACTTGATCTACCATAGAATGCGATAGCTATGTTACGTTGGGCGTAGTATTTTTTAAATAAATCTATTTCAAATAAACCTCAACCTCTCTCGGGAATTTGGACACTTGCAGCAAGTATCAAGAGATCTGCGCGATTCTTCTGCAATATTCTACGACTATCGCGAATCTGACTCCAAATCTCTCGAGAATCGAGAGATTCAGAGTTTTTTCCTTGCAGGTACTCTTCTCCCACTACCAATGCTCGAGGCAGACATTTATTGTCGTCGTTTTTGATGGTTAATATAGAATTAATATAGAACGCTGACCTATAGAATCTACTGTTAAAGCTTTTCTTCGAAATCCCTGTCCGGCAAGTACATTTACAATACAGTTAAGATAAAAGTATCGTCGATTTGAAAAGCCTGATTACTTTGAAAAATTCTCAACCGGTCGTAAAGAAAGGCCAGCCGGGCCTTGTTCAAAACTCCAACTTCGAATGCTTAACCCTATCATATCATTCGGCTCTGTCAAGCTTACGATATAAGCGTGAATGTCCGTCATAGCTAATTCGAGCCATACAATAGGGTTAAGGTTAATTGGTGATGGTAGAATTTTTAATAAAAGTTTTGTACCTGTTACGCCGAATCTACGCATGTGTTCTCGAGTATTTTCATATATAATGAAACGCTCAATCCAATCCCCCTCCTCAGTCTCCTCCTCCTCCTCCTCCTCCTCCTCATCCATAGCAGTTGCGTCTCTCGTATAGCTGGCGCCGCCTCCTACTTGCATAGCTTCATCCGCTAACAAAGAATCAGTGTCCATCGCCTCCAAAGGGGCGAATAAGTGTGTGTTGGTATTGTACGTATCGTCACATGAGGAATCAGCGTCGTAAGAAGACGTATCAGGTATACTACTTGATGAGGAATATGAGGATAATGGGTAGACAGTATCACACGAAGACTGATTTACTGTAAAAAAATTATTAAAAACATAAACTTTTATTATTACAAAAAATCTTATTAATAATTATAAACTTAATTAATACTAACTTAATATTAAAACTATTTTTCCGATGACCACGGAAAGCTTTTCGACACACGTTCTAAAACATCTTTTAAATCGTCTATAGACAACGTATACAAAATTGAGCAATTCCTGAGCGCGACGTACTGGTATAACTCGTTGTACCTCTGCAATAAGCGTAGGCGGTGCTTTTACCAGATACTCTGATGCCCGACGAAAAACTTTAAGAAAAAAATAGACAAAAATAAATAAATAAAATAAATAAAAAAGGTAGAAACTCAAATATTATTAAGAGGTATATTAAGAATATTTATTACTTACGCTCATTGATCTGTTGATCCCTTCGGTTGTGCTAATCAAAATTGTGATAGGTCCTCTGCTCACCGACTCAATTGCAAAAAAAGCGATTTCCATATCGCTCTGGGGCCTTGTGTAGAAGTTTTCAAGAATGGTCATCCTTTCGACTCTCGGTTCCATCCGAATCTGCTGCACACAGGTCGTTTCAGGATTGTAGCGTTCCAAAAACTCTTCAATCCTAGCTACCATGTTGTCAGTGCCCTCTCCAAATTGTGGGTCTGCATCAGGAGCAGGTATATTTGCTGGCGCAGGTATATTCTCTGGTATAGGATCGGCCTCGATTGTATCGTCTTCATCCATGGGCAAAACTGAAAATACAAAATAAATACATTATAATTTAATTTCTGTAATAAATATTTTATATTTTGAATAAATTGACACCCTAAAAACATCACTTACCCTCTGCATTGCTCTCCTCTTCAATATCCGATGATACGTAGAAATATCCCTCGCTGACACTGCTAACCTCGTTGGAAGTTGACTCAGCCAGCAGGCTTTCAAGAGCTATATGAATAAAGTTTTTATTAAATAATCCTTTTTTATTTTAATTATATTTTCAGAGAAAGATATTTTTTACTTACCGCAATGTTCCTCGTAGCATCTGACGAGTGTTGCAACTGCTGGCATATTTTCCAGCCCGCGCTCTTGCAGAAACTCTACAGCCGTCTTCACGGCAAGTTTAGAAACTTTAAAAATTTTTACGAAGAAAAAATTTATTTTTCGCGGACCCGTGCAACAACTGAGTAAAAAACGAAGCTCTCATTTCAGCTCTGGGCACTGAACTACCTGTAGACGATCACGCCATTGCCTATTACACTTTCTCGCTACTCCAGGGGCATCGTGGGCTGGTCGTAATGCCAAACGACAAATGATTCTCCTAAAAGAATCTTCTGCAGTGTTGCACATGGTGACCATTGGCATTGCTCCTTGGACGTTTCGCATTGTAACTGACTTTACTACAGGAATATGCCCCTTTATATGGGTATATAAAGGCCAGGTTCATATTCGACTAGGAAAAATCATCTTTTCTCACTCTAATGGTTTTTATGCATGTGTTATAATATAATGTTAATAAAAAACAATCGAATTTTCTGTTAGGATTTTAAATACATGAGTCTCAAGATATTTTTGCTACTTGAGTCGAAAGATTTACAATACAGCCCAAAGAAGTTATCGGAAAAAATAAGCTTTGTATATTTACTAGTATTTTCTTCGTTATACACTCCAACGAGTGTTGATGAGTTAGCCTGCAAGGTTTGAGACACTCGTCCTTGCATGTGCCCTGTATTACATATATTCAAATATAGGTAGAAGATATTTATGAGAGATGGAGTCAAAAACTGTTTCCCTTCAATATATGAATAGAACCTTTGTTTTGCAATCTTAGATTGTATCGTTCACAGAATATATATACGACGTGTGTAGTTATAATAGACCCCAATCAATGCGTAAGCAATAAGTATTCTTTCATGGGCAAAATTTTAAATACGTGTCTCGTATGTTTCACTCTACAGGACCGTAGGTTCTTTTTACACATCAACGTGTTCCTTTTTCAAAATACCTTAGCACACGATCGGATAATTTTTACGACCTCCAAAGCTAGAAAACCCAAATACACAAACGATGCTTGTGCTCAGACCATGTGTTTGAAAAATACGTTTTTCTCGCACAGTACAACGTACTATCGAGGGTTCTTTTTTACACATTAATGTGTTCCTCTTTTAAATCTTATCCCAAGACAATAACGGATTATATTTATGAACCTCGTAGCTAGAAAAACTCAAATACCCAGTCAATGCGACTATGTGGTACAAAATATGCGCTTTTTTCTACGTCTACGATCTTTTGCGCTGTTGTTTTAAAAACTATAAAAAAAGGTTAGTACCATTGACGGATTATGTTTATGATCGCCTTAAGGAAATTCGTCTTGGAACATCGTAATTTCAGAGGAAAAATGAGACCCTTATTTTAAAAGTTGGGCAAAAAAGACGGTCGAGGGACTATGTCCAGCGTAGGGGAAAAATGTGACATGTATCAATACTTCTAACACTAATTTCAAGGGTTCGATTTTTCTACATCTGCGATCTTTATCTTATATCTCTATATTTTTAAAACTAAGACTAGTACGAACGACGGATTATTTTTATGACCAGAGTAGATCCGAATATATAGCCGTCATACATTGGCCCATGTACAATACAGCTTTTCTTTCTAGGGAGATAATTTTTCTCTGAAGAACCAATGGTATATAAACTCAGAGTCCACGCTCATGTTTATGAGCATGCCTAAATTTCATCAAGCCATTGGGAAAACCCGCACGGGGATAATTTTTCAAAAATACCCTGCAGTATTCTCTTACGATTCTATTCAAAGCTTCGAGCACGCGTGTTAGTTTTCTTCACGGATTACATTTATGGCACTCGAACCTCTATTTGTGACAGTCTCAGGTCTCAGGTCTACAATGCCTACACATTTTCGAGTGTTTTTAAATTTTTCCCTCTCTTTTTTTCTTTCCTCCGCCTTTGTCTGAGAGTTGTCCGAGAATACATTTTTTAACATAATCTCAAATTGTTTGAGAAAATGGCGGAAAATCGATTTTTCACACTTTTATTTTTTACTTTCGTAAAAATAATTCAATTTACTTGAAATTTTGTGAAAGTATACCTTTTTTGCACTGAATAAGCATGATTTTTTTTGAATATGGATAACAATTAATTTTCGTAATATTTACATTTTTCGAAAAAAAAAGAGGAAATCTTCCACGGAAAACTTTCTTGAACTTTTTTTCGATTTTTCGTTGAAATCTCTACTTTAAAATGATCTATACATGTCGATGGTTTATATGTCACTGAACAGCTGATTTTGAAGATAAACAAAAAAAATGACATTTCGCGTGACGACTTTTTCAATCTCTTATATTATTTTAATTTTTTTATTATTTATGTAAATAATGGATTACAAATTTATGGAAAGAATTTATTTCAATGTCATATTACTAAAGCTGAATAAATTTAATTGAAGAAAGTGTGGAAAATCATTCTGAAACTTTTAAATAAATAAGAAATTAATAAAAAAGGTTTGAAGATATGCATATAAATGTGGTAGGATATTTTACAAAAATGTACACTTCAAAATTCTTATTAGAAACATATTTGGAATGTATAGTATAGATACTTAGAGAAGGTTGAAGGCCGTTTAAAGGGGTGGGCCGGAGTGAGGTGTGGGAGGAAAGAGCAACCGGGGCCTGGCCGGCGGGCCAAGAGAGCAGGTGAGTTCGTATTTAGTACCTATTTAGTCATGTAGTTGTGTCTAAGCATTTGAGACCACGTAGTGATTTGAGTATTTTAATTAAAAAATCGAACAGACTAAGTGTTTATTTATAAGAATCAGCTGTCGTCATAAAATAGCAAGGTAAATAAATAATTTTAACCTTTAGAGGGTCGGGATGACGCCTGTAGGCGTCATATGTTTTTTCATTAATTAAGCACACCTAAGTGGGTCTTTGAGGGTTATTTAGGTCTCTGAATTCGATTCTGTCATCAAAATGAAAATTCAAAATGGCGGAAGTAATATGGCGGATACTATACCGGGTGCTTTTTTTTGAAAACTTCCCACCTGAATATCTCAGAAACCACGGCGCGGATTGAAAATCGGCGAAATACGTGTTTGATGAATTTGAGGGGGGCGAAAAACCATACAATTAGTTTTCTGCCCAAAGTGAGGACACTGACCATATTGGGGTCAACTTGATTTTTTTGAGTGGGAATCCCATTATTTATTTTCGCAACATGTTCTGGGCGGAAAAAAATTAACATTTGTAGG
>UELU01072054.1:4474-20127 GCA_900490025.1 Megastigmus dorsalis | reverse complement strand
TCCCCACTCCGTCCGCCTTGCCGCTATAGCTCTATGCTGATTGGCCCGCTTGACTGATTTTCAATCGACGATTACTCAGTAATTATTGGTCGCATCGAAAAATTTCTTAGTGATTTTTTGCTTAGAATTCTGCGCTCTATCCGATTCCGTAGAGTGTGATATTCTGTTTATTAACAGCCTGTATTTCATATATAAGATACTAATTGCAATAGATGCCATTCATAATACAATATTTAAAAATTTATACATTATTAACAATAGGTAATTTGGGAATGATGAACCTAAATTATTAAACCTTTTCTGTGCGGATTATAGTTTTTAAAATTTTTGCAATTAATTATGAAACTTGAAAGTTTACGTAAGTTTGGTAACCATATCATGCGGTTAATAATACCCAAACTGGGTAATTCAGCTTTAATATTCAAATTTTTAATATTTTAATTAATCCCAAAGTAGGTAAAAAACTTGAATATCAAGTTTTAATTACCCAGTTTGACTGTTACCATCGGCATGGTGGCACTAAATATGGTCACCAGAACTTCATGAACTTTCATGTTTCATAATAATTTGCAAAAATTTAGGACCTGACATTTGACCTGGAAATCCACGTGGAATCCTTATTGATTACATGTGGAATCCATATGGATTCTATGTGGATTCCAAAGGAATTCCATATGTTTGAATGTTTTAATTCCTTATTAAAATCAGCGAGAAATCCATATAGAATTGCGATGGCATGCTCATATGTTCGCTTGCAGTAGCGAAATTCAAGAGGCCAAGTTGGGACCCACTACGAGCGCGAGCGAAATCGTGCCTAGCAACGCTGGTGACGTCACGCCACTACCGATTGCCGCCGATTTGAGAGCCTTTATAACGCGGCGTAAGCTCTCAAATCGACTCTTAAATCGTGTAAGGAGCTCCTTCACGCCTCAGACTCCTAGAGTCCAAATCAACGCGACTATCTGGTGCTCCAGTAGTCGGGTTGCTAAGACCAGGGTCGAATATCCCCAATGCTCCGGGGTTAGACTGTCACACAAGTGCTCCTGGTGACCGTATAACCATCTGGCCTCAACGTTCTGGCTAAGTCGAAGGCGCTCCTTGACTTAATCAGAACATGGGGTAATACGAGCCACCCCGCTATACGTTCGATCTTTATTCAATGCGCTGGTGCTCCAGGTAGTGAATAAAGACAAATGTATCGAGCTCGCCCCCTCCACCTCTGGCGCCCTAGGGTAAAAGAGACGAGGATCAATAACCTGCGCATGAGGTGCTCCTTCGTGCACGCCGAGCGTCCTACACCGATATCCGCCGTTTTTGGCCTACGTTTACGCACTATACCCGCATTCTGTGAAATGTCGGTAACTGAGGTGCTTCTCGTTACCGACACTATTAAGAAATCATCGTAGAGACGTCGCGTCTGGACTGGTACCTTAGTTAGGACTACCAGAATCCGAATACGTATGGTGTCAGTAATTGGGTCACCGTGTCCCAATTACTGAATTCCCTCATATTCGCGTATAGAAGCCAGCGTTATATTGACAAACCCGCCGATCCCGCCACCTACGACGAAAGACACGACCGTACCTTAGACGACGAAGAGGTGGCCAAAGCATTAGCCATCCTCAACATGGAGAACCCGAACATATCCTCCTCTCCCAGCACATCCGCGAAAATGGAGCCGATAAACGTGGGGTACACTCCACCAACCGAACAACCACCCGAGCCAGCCACATTAACAACACGTTTGCCCTCTCAGCCATGGACCAAATGAGAAAGTGCCTTGTCGATGGCAAAGACGTCTACTCTTTTTTGGAGCGAGTAGAGGAGTTAAGAGGCGGCTACCAATTCTCTGAAGAGCAGCTGTTACGAGGTTTTCCCGAGCTGCTAAGAGGAACGGTCCAGTTGTAGTACCGCAACACAGCTGTACACATCACCACGTGGAAGGCGTTAAAAGAAGCCCTCAAGGGTTATTACTTGGCCCCAGGAGAACGCAGACACCTCGACCGGCAAATCAGTGCACGCTGCCAAGGAGAAACCGAATCCATACGCAGATACGTCACGGACTTGTTGACGATGATGCATCGCAGAGGCGGCATTAGCAAAGACCAGCAGATGGAGAATCTGTATTATAATATGAAGCCGATTCTTCGCCTGCATATCACAAGAAGTCAGTGACACCTGCAGTCTGATTCAACGCGCCGAAGAAGTCGAGGAGACACAGAAGCAACTACATTCCGTCAACTCCTCGCCTAACTCACTAAACCACTCCAGACCTAAACTGAACCGACCGGTAATGAACGTATAGACCCCGTACGACCGAAAAATCTGCTGCTGGAAATGCAAGCAACGCGGACACGATCGGTTCCAATGTAAAAACGCAGCAAAGAAATTTTGTTCGCACTGTGGCAAGGATGAAGTTTGGTCTCGGGACTGCAACTGCCCTCGTCAGGGAAACGGCTCTCGGGCCGGGAGGTCAGCTCCCTCCACCCGGCCCGCACAATAAGAGATGGACGATTGTACATAGACGCGTACATAAACACGCGACGTTTTGCTGCTCTGATAGACCTCGGTTCCGTCTGTTCATACGCAAATCCATACACCACGAAAATTTGCGAAAAAAATGGTTGGAAAAGCACGCGCATTAAACAATCCGCTGCTATGGCTGACGGCTCGACCACTGCGCTCGGAAAATTTGTATCCGGACGTTTGCGCACGTCTAAATCCACGGTAAATGGCGCATTCTATGTAATGAAGAACCTCAAACACAGTTTTTTGTTAGGTATGGACGTGATAAATCGTTTTAATATGCGTTTATACTTAAACGACGAATTAATAAACCAACCTAGTTTTTCCTGTCTATGCACGGAGCCAAAAGACATCGGAACGGTCGAATGTCTCGCGAAAATGTCTAAAAGAGAGTTAGCCGAAGTTGACGCATTTATTAAGAGTGAAATGTCTCTCTTTGACGGGATTAAGGGACCCACGCCACTCACACAACGCTAAAATGGCTACATAAGATCGATAACCGTTCAGGTAGGCTCGCCCGCTGGGCATTAGAACTCGGACAGTGAGGTTTTGAGATAAAATACTGGAAAGGGTCTGAAAACACGGTCGCTGATGTACTCTCGCGACTACCGTTCGAGGTCGCAGCAACTTCGAAAGAAATCGAATGTCTCTGGTATACGCGCAAGATTAATGACGTAGATAAGAATTCCGGAAAATACCCGGAATTTTGTATTCGGAACGACCGCCTATACCGTCGTGTAATACGCTGCCTCGATTATTAAAATAACGACCTAACGACGAATCAAAAATTTGCGTTCCAAAAAATGAAAAGCCAAGGGTTTTAAAAGAAGCGCACGACGACGCTACCGTTGGCCATCTCGGAATAACAAAAACCATAGCTAGATTAGCCTGCTTTTACTATTTGCCGCGAATATTCAGAGACACCGCGTTTTATGTCAGAAGCTGCACCACCTGTCAGGCAAATGCACGCGACGCTCGTAGAACAACCCTGGGAAATGGTGGCCGTCGATGTTTCGTCGAAAACTCTCCAACATGGAGAGAGTCCGTTTTTAATTTTGGGAAATTGTTGAAGGGAGGTAGCTAAGTGGTGTTTGAAATAAATAATTCGTATATTGAGGGAAAAAGCTTAAAGCATAAAAAACGCTTTTATTGAAAGAAAAATAAACTAGAAAAAACAATGTATAAAGGGAACTAAAAACGATCGATCATTAAATGAAAACAATTATAAGCATAATTAACAAACATAGAAATGAAGGTGTGAGTTGAGTGTGTGTGTGTGTGTGACGATGTGGTCCCAATGAGGGAAAGTCACGTGGTGACTTAATGCTGCCAGACCGACTATGCGGTAGCTTGTGGCGTTGCACCACGTGTCTCGAGACAAAAAGAAAGCCCCGCAGAGTGACCGTTGACGCGCGAAAATTCCTGAAGGCACTATGTCGACTTGTACGCGCGAGGCCCTTGTTGATCACTGCTCTCTCGATATGCCTTATCGCCCGGGCTAGTCGCGCTCCCCCCACTCCTCTCGATGCTCAAGCGGCCGTGGCGTGATACGCGAGCTCACGGTATCACCTATAGAGCGATCGCGTCGCAGCTGACAGACGGAAAAATTCGGCACTTCTAGGAAAATTTCCTATAAACTCAACGGTCACTGCGAGCGCTCGGCCTCATCGACAAAACTGTGTTTCCGACGGAACAGTCGATCTTGTTGGGCCTCTCCCTCGGTCTAATTCCTGCAATACCTGGTTTTTAGTCATGCAGGATAGAATGACAAAATGGGTAGAATTAAAGGCGTTGAGAAAAGCTATCGGCCGAGCAGTAGCTGACGCGCTGAAAAACGAAGTAATTTTGAGGCACGGATGCCCGCGCTACATGGTAAGCGATAACGGTCGACAGTTTATTTCGAAAGAATTCGAAAACGTTTTAACCGGAAGCGGCATTGAACATCGCAGAACTCCGCCATACACCCCTCAATGTAACCCTGTAGAACACGTAAATCGCGTCATTAAAACAATGGTTGCGCAGTATACTGGTACCAACCAGAAAAAGTGGGATTCTAATCTGGCAGAGATAACTTACGCTTATAACACGGCTAAAAGCGAATCTACCAGATTTTCACCTGCGTATTTAAATTCAGGGCGAGAATTCACTCCACCGGGGAGTTTACAAAGAGCTGACGGTACAAACTACAGTGCCGAGCTAGAAAGCCAACTTAAAAAGATTCAAAACGCGCTTGAATTGACTCGGATAAATCTCGCGCAAAGCTTCAAAAGCAAAGTCGGCATTATAATTTACGTCGCCGCGAAACGTACGCATACGTTATCAAATAAAGAGCAAAATATTAACGCGAAACTAAGTCCTAAATACGACGGCCCTTTCGATGTTATAAGAAAAATATCGCCAGTAATATACGATTTGCGTGGAGCAAATAATAAAACGATGCGTCACGTCCATGCCCCGAACCTGACAAGATACGAAACGCGTTAAATTTAAATCCGGTCGGAAAATTTTTCATGTTGTAGCAGTAAGACTCGTATAATATTAAATAGCCGTAAGAATTGTATAGTAGTAATAAGCAAGCGTTATAGACTAGTATTAAGTATACGAAATTCGCCGAATTCCGCTCAATCGTGCGCGTGCCAAGATGCCCAACTCGCCCGGGAACGCGTCTACGTAAGCAGCAGGGCCCGCAGCTTGCGAAAAGACACCCGATTAAGATCCGGGCATACCATCCTCAGGTCACCGTCGCAGAGAAGGGCACTGCCGCGCATACCGCGCACCATTGCCAGCACCATCAGAACAACAAACACCGCCCACACCATCGCCAGCGCCAACACCAGCTCAGCAGCAAACACTGGCCCAGATGCCGACACCACCCAACATCCGGCCCATGGCCCCCGTAGAATTGCCCGACGGCTCCGACATCGAAGTGCCAGTGGGGATGAGCCGGCTACGTGTTTGGGTCGACTGCAACAAATGGGCGCTGCATTTAAACCCGCGATAATTTTGTTCATTTTTTTGTTCGTGTAATCCATCGTTTTTTTTATTATTTATATTCCATTTTTTTGTTTTTTTGTTCGTCTTTCGTATCTGTTCTGTAACTGAGCTATGCAAGGCTCCGCTCCCCGAAGAAAGAGTTAAAGTTAAGAGTTAAGAGTTAAGTTGGGACCCACTACGAGCGCGAGCAAAATCGAGCGTACAGCGGAACCAGCGTTGCCTAGCAACGCTGGTGACATCACACTGCTACCGATTGCCGCCGATTTGAGAGCCTTTATCACGCGGCGTAAGCTTTCAAATCGATAGTATTCGCTTAGTGCTTCAGGCATGTAAGGAGCTCCTTCATGCCTGAAACTCCTAGAGTCCAAATCAACGCGACTATCTGGTGCTCCAGTAGTCGGGTTTCTAAGACCCGGGTCGAATATCCCCAATGCTCCGGGGTTAGACTGTCACACAGGTGCTCCTGGTGACGGTATAACCATCTGGCCACATCGTTCCGGCTAAGTCGAAGGTGCTCCTTGACATAATCAGAACTGGTGCTCCAGGTAGTGAATAAAGACAAACGTGGCGAGCTCGGCCCCTCAACCTCTGGTGCCCCAGGGTGAAAGGGACGAGGATCAATAACCTGCACGTGAGGTGCTCCTCCGTGCACGCCGAGCGTCCTACACCGATACCCGCCGTTTTTGGCCTACGTTTAGGCATTATACCCGCGTTCTGTGAAATGTTGGTAACTGAGGTGCCCCTCGTTACCGACACTATTAAGGGGAAGCCGTACTTAAGAAATGCGACCTACCATACCGGTATTCTAATTATTCAATTTATGTTTGAAGTGATTATCATAATCACTTCATAATTTGGGAAATGATAGAAAATGAAATATATTTTGTGCCTCTGGTCTTCGTGTATCAAAGTTCTACAATGAAATAAAAAAACATTCTCACGGCTACTAGAAAAATTGTAAGGTTAGTTGACATTTTGCTTGTATCGTATCAATTTATATGCATATCTCTAAGAAACACACCACAGGCACAACCCTATTACTAAATAGAATATTCTGAAACATTGAAAAGTAAGATTGAACGCACAACAACATTTTTATTTGAGAAATAGGAATCGCAATCGGATTCTGCGCGTGCGCAGAAAGCTAAGAGAAGAGCTACGGAGGCTAGAAGGAGGGCTAACGCGCATGAGGCGTTCGGCTTATCCACATCCCGCTAGAAAAGGTTGTGTTTTACCCACGCTCGAAGAAAGGTGCTAACTCGTATGCGCACGAAAAAAGGTTGGATTTCACCCACGCTCGAAGAAAATTGATGATTCGTATACGCACGAAGAAAGGTGACGATTCTATTACACTGAGAGAAAAACAAAGTTGATATTACCGGAAACTTCAGTACCCTATACCGGGGTGCTCCGGAGTAGAATATCCAGTAAGGCGCACGTTGTTACTAGACCAAGTCTAGCACAGTCAGCCAGAATGTTATCACAGTTATGGATAACGTTTTTTCTTAAGCGCAAGATAACGCGTTTTAAATATAGAATAAATTACTTTTATTTTATAAATAACTAAAATTAATTAATTATATTTGCATTAATGCAATACCTTTGTTATCATTTTTCTGCATACTTTGAGGTTAGAATTCATTTGTTGCTTATATTTCGAGAACTACTCTAGTAAAAAAGACCAAATTTTTTGGCATTTCTAGAAGGAATTGACTTTTCGATATGTATATGTAAACTTCTTAAGAATCCCATTTTACTAACCTGATGAAGCTAGAGCGTAACGAACAAAAATTCTACGTTTCCTAAAAGAGGATTGACTTTTCGTTATCTTCTGATAGGCATACTTCCTGCAACTGTATTTTTTGCGGTTAGGCTTCCAATTATTTCGATATCGGTTAAAGCTAGTGCGAAATGGACAAAATGCTTAGGTTTTCAAAAGGACAATTGACATTTTGTTATTTATCGATAGACATACTATTCAAAACTTTTTTTTAGGTTACAACTCATCTTTCGTTTATATCTCGAGAACTACTACAACAAAATGGACCAAATTTTTTAGAACTCCTAGGAGGAATTGACTTTTCGATTTGTATAAGTAAACTTCTTAAGAATCTCATTCAGTTAGGTTAGAATTCTCTTTTCGCCTTTATATTGGAACCTGATACATCTAGAATGTAACGAACAAAAATTCTACCTTTCCTAAAAGAGGATTGACTTTTTGTTATCTTCTGATAGGCATACTTTCTACAACTGTATTTTTTGCCCTAGTAAAACGGTTCAAATTTTTGGTCTTTCTAGAAAGTATCAACTTTTTGATATTTATAAGTAAACTGTTTCACATTTTTTGAGGTTAGTATTCGTTTTTTGCAATTATTTCGATATCGGTTATAGCTAGAGCGAAGTGCACAAATTTTTTAGGTATCCTAAAGGAGAATTACTTTTCGTTATTTATCGATTATGCATGCAGGCATGCCGACAGGTAGCAAATTGTGGCGGAATTTCTGATGCGTCACGGTTGGTGTCGACATGGGCGGAGCACTCGTCTCTTCGACTTAATGCTGACAAGCCCAATCTGTAATGCTTGGTTCAAGAAAATATGTTAATGATTTAAAAGAAACGAGATTGCCATGTTTTGACTTGGGGGGGGGGGGGGCTTGCGCCTTTTTCCGGCACCGCTATGAGCCTCGGTGTTATAACGTGGAAACCGCAGGTCGATTGTATAACTAAAAAAGAGAATAAAGCCAATTACAGTCTGCGATTGATAAGGGCACGTACAATCAAAACTTTAGGCAGAAGATTGCTTGAAGCCCTAGTCGTACCCATTTATTCATGTGTGAGATACATTTATGGTGTTATGAGGGACGAGCACATTACCCCTTATAGAAGGCGATTGGGCTGGTTGCGTGTTAAAAGAATTATTTTGCTGCAATTACTTTGTATAAAATCCTTAGGCTACATGAACCTCAGTACGTAGTAGCTTTTTTCAGGTGGTAACAGGAATCTTTCCAAGGTCAATGTGCGCGACTTTGGAACTCCCTCCTGAACTCTCTAAACAATCTACCATGTCTGTGCAGTTTCAAGTCGGCGACCTATCAGCACCTTTTGATCTTGATTTTTAGCCCTACCAGGGTATCCGCGGCTCATTGTTCGCTTAGTCTGAATTAACTTACACTCCACTTAGGGTCAGGCTTATAAATTTTCTGAATGTTAATTTATTTTGTACTTATTGGAATGAGCGTGTATATGAATAAGATGATTAAATATGACATTGTATTGTAAAAATTTTAATGCTTGACTGATAGAGATAAACTGTTCCTTTAAGACGCTCCGTGGTATTACTTATTTGTTATACTAGAAATTGAAGACTGAGTACGTACTCGAGAGCAATGGAGAGTGCGACAAAGCCCATCTACCAGCATTAGTCACTGCAAGTTCCTAGTTATCATAAGCAAGCCCCTACAACAAGTGCAGAATAGGTTGGTTAAGTGCATTATTTCTGTTGCCCCACAAAAAGAATTTGCAGCGTCAATAACTACCAGTATTCTTTGAGCCTGAGACAGAGCAACGTTTAAATAACATTTATTCGACGATGAAGTGTAAACTTTTCTCGTGGTCAAAAAAGAGAGCAAGTAGTATATCTACCGGGGATCTGAGTATGGTTGACATAGATACAAAGAAATTTGAAAATTTCACAACAATCGCGGGGTGAAGAAGGGAGCATGTATTTTCTCACAAAAGCAGTGTCGGGATGCAGCAACGACGCAGAACCCTTGACTGTACTAATAGCGGTAGATATGGCTCGAAAGGGGGAGAATCACAATAAAAAAAGGCCGCTTGGAGAATAAATGAAGCGCTAGAAAACGTACGGTTGCCGAATGCATATCACAAACACCAATGGGCGTCGTACCGAAAATCAGTGCCTATGCGACGTTAGAATCACGTATTAAAACGGTGACACAAAATTTTAGCCTCATGCCGCATAATAACGCTGTTAGTCGAACGTGATCATATACCGATTTCACATCTAACCTTCAAATCCCGAGACACAACTAACATTCGACGATGAGAACAAATTTTCGAACAGCAGAATTAGGAATGATAGAAGCCAATTCGATGGAAACAGGCCGAACCAGATAAAAACGCAACAAACGTGCAGAACTAAATACAAATTCTACTCTAATATCTTTCTACCATGCCCTTGGGACGATCCCTTGATCCGATGGTAACCGAAACATCTTACGGGCATTCTGCAAAATTGTACAAGACGGCGTGAGCGAATACGGACCGTGGTATCATCGATAAGTTCTTAATGCCCTATCAGTAAAACTGAGAGGCCGAGCAGCCATAGGGTATGCTTCGATAATACCCAGTTATCATTCATTTACACTCTTTCGGAAGAATTAGTCTCACAATACGGTAGATAAGGCGATGTAGACTCTGTACAAGAGGAACTGAACACAATAATTTAGGTTCCAGGAGAAAGTCCGAGAGGCTATGGACTGAGAGTGCAGATTTTACTGAACAGATTCATGATTATATATGACCATTCCCAGGGTCTGCATTCTTACAAAAAAAAACACATACATGAGGGTAAGCACTATGCGCCACTATTACCCTCGCAAAATAAAACTTCTCCAGAGAATCTTCGAAAATCGAAAAATATAAATGATCCTGACAGTGAAGTCTCAAATGGTACACCGCGACCAATAAAGCTGAAAAAACCGGCCACTCAGATCCTAAAGGAGTGCCCACCGCGAAAAAAATCACTGTGGCCTCTCCAAGAGGACCAAGACGATCTTTCACCTCTTAATTCTATAAAAACGGAAAGAGGACATCGCTTCCACACAGACGAAAATTTTGTCTACGTCTTGACGGCAGATCTATATCTAAAAAAGACAGGATAAAAGCCTTGATAGAAAGAAAATATATAAAACCAGAAGTCCTACCAGATTTAGAAATGGCAGTTGGAGAAATATTTACGTCAAAACATAAGTCGAATAATCTTTTTGTCCTAGTCATGAAATGGCACATAAATAATGTTTTGAGAAAAGATTTCATGAAATGCCTGAAGGTATTACGAGGGGCATTTAGTGGAACATAAAAACTATAGAAATTATCCGTGATCTAGATATGTTCACCGTTCTAGAATGGGATTATTTTATAGTGCAACAATGCAACATACTAAATGGGAAAATGATTAGAACAGTATTTTTTTTAAATAGTCAAGCGGTCCCAAAGATCGATAAAAGGTATAAAATAATCAAAAAATATCATTAAACGACAATTCATAAGGGCATCAACAAAACATGATAAACTCATTAATGATTTCTATTGGAAAATCATGCGAGCGGATGTACAGGCATTCATAAATGGATGCGAAGGATGCCAGGTGAAGAAACTACAAACAATTAAAACACGATAAAGGGACCATCGAATTTTACGGTCCACTACCAGAAACGCCTAGCACAACATTCTTATAACACATTAAAAAACGAATCGACCGGTTAGTTACTTCACGAGTTCATTTTTGGTACAAAAAGCTTCCACGCCATCCAACTTCCCATCTGGACAACGCCTTATTACCTATGACGAATACGTAGCAGATCTAACTGACAACCGAAGCTAACTACAAAGGATAGCTGCAATGAAGTCGGTCCAATTGAAATATAGATCTAAATACTACTACGATCGCAAGCAAAACGTAAAACACTTCAGAGAGGAAAGTTTGGAAACCAATATAAAAAGTAATTCGAAATAATGGCAATCAACAACAAAAAACATAAAGTTAAACTGAAACATGGGAAAGTAATACAAGTAGTATTGATCAAATAAAAAAAGCCCGTCAGTACGACGGAACCAACAGGCCAAATTTTACTTACCAAACAGACGACACGGCTGTCGACACGAACAAGCCGAAATCCAAGATTCGTCGAGAGAACTGACAAATACAATTTCGGCAACCATACGGATAGCCTTATAACATTGATTTTCGGAGCAGATAAACCGAAAGTTATGATTCGTCAATATACATAAACTAACAAGTCCATCTACGCTCCTTCGATGCAATCTAAGTATCGACACGCAGTACATAAATGATATAGCATGAAAAATAATCATTATATCCATTCGTATTAATAAGTAAAGCTAATTAAAATATCAACGAAACATGGACTAACCCAAATAGCAGAACAACTACTGAAATTATATCACTAACAAAAATTCTATAAAAATAGAAATTGTGTATTTAAATAAGCATAATCTAATGCTTGAGTGACAAATAATATTATTGCTTTTGACAAAATTCTTTTTACTACATCTTTTTAACATTATCGAGTATTAACTAACAAACATAAAATACTTTCACCTTGTGAGGCCCCCGGTCATTACCGGATACCTCACAAGTCTAGAAAAAAGGAGAGAACAAATGAAAGTTTCACTTCCTGACCCTGTTGTTCTGCACCAACAATAATATAAAATTTTTCGACTTACCAAAATAACAAACTACTTTCAGGTGAATAAGAAGGATAGAAAGGAAGAACAGAAAGAAGGAAAGGAGAAAGAAGACAAAAAAGAAGAAAAAGTAGAGAAAGAAGAAGAAAATTAAAAGGAAGAGATGGAGAAGATTTGGAATAAAGTGATGGAGAGAATAGACGAGTTGGAAAAGAGACAGGAGAAGAGAATGGAGGCTGTAGAAGGAAATGTGCAAGAAAAGATAAGGTTTAGGGAAAAAAATGGGAAAAAATAGAGGAGAAGGTAAGGGGAATAGAAGAAAATATGAAAGAAAACTACAGAGAAACGAAAGGAGAACTCGAGAGGATGGAGTTAGCAATAGAAAAAAGGCTAGAAAGGAAAATAATGGAAGGAGTATGAGAGAGGATTTCAGAAAGGGAGACGGACGGAATGGAAGAAGAGTGGAAAAAGAGAAGAGTGGAAGGGGAGAAGGCATGGAAGGAAGTGCAAGAAAAAAGGAAGGATCAAGAAGTGAAACTAAGAAAAAACTTGGAGGAGATGGACAAAGAGAGAAGAAGGAAAAACATAATAATCACGGGAACGGAAGGGATCAGGCACGAGAAGCGGCTCATGCAAAACTGGATAAGAGAAAAGCTAAACATAAGTGGAGGTAAGAAACACATGGAGGATAGGAGAAAGGGGAGACAAGGTAGAGGCAGAATGCGAAACATGGGAGGGGAAAATGGAAATTATACAAAGTAAAGTTAAGTTGAAAGGGACAAGACTGTATATAGATAGCGACTTAACATAGGGAGAAAGAAAAATGAGAAGAGAAATGAGAAGAATCGCCAGGGAGGAGAGGGGAAGATGAAAGCTAGTGAGAAATAGTTACAATAAATTATGGATCAACGGGAAGGCATGGAAATGGGACGAAGAAGGAGAAAGGTTTTTCCCAGAGAGAGAGGAAGGGATGGAGGAGTAGAGGGGAGAGAGGTGAAGTGGGGAAATGTGTCAGGGATAAAAGGAACGGCAAGAAAATGGAGCGCAAGATGGGGAACGGAACGAAAGATCCAAAATGAGTAGTGAAAAGGAGGTCTAGTGACAAGACATAGTCTATGGCCGGGAAGAAGAAGGTGAAAAGATGTTAGTGTGGTAGAAAAAGTAAACACGTGAAGCAGAATAAGAAAAAGGGGAAAAAAGTAAGAAAGAAGAGGGCAAAAGAATAAGTAAAAGAAAACAAGAAGAAATGGGAGGAAAAAAAAAGCTGGAAAGTGGAAATGAAAAAATTGAAAGAAGAAGTGACAAGAATGAAAATGGAAGAAGAGAAAAGGGAAACAGAGAGGAAGAAGGAATTCAAGAGGATGAGAGTTGAAATGAAGGCAATTAAAGAAAGCATAAAGAAAAAAGATCAGGAGCTGGAAAAGGTAAAGGACAAGATGGCAAGTATCGAGCTAGAGATGGAAGATTGGAAAACGCAGGAAGAAGAAGAGAAGAAGGAAAAAATAGAGAAAGAGAAGGTTACAGAAAAAGAAAGAGAAGAGAAAAGTGAGATAAAGGTAGTGGAAGAAAACAAAGTAGAAGGAAAGAAGGATAACTACTGGGTGGTGGAGAAGAAGAAGAGAGGACTGCTAATAACGAAGGGAATAAGATCTAGAGAGATGGGGCTGGAAGAATGGATGGAGAAAAAAATAAGAGTGAAAAAGTGGAGATTGGAAGTGCTACAAGAAAGAAAGGACAAAGGGTGGTTGGTATTTGAAAGTGAAGAAGACAAGGACAGATTGTGGAAATTAGAAAGGGAGTGCAGGGATGAAGGAATATATGTACTAGATGAATGGTTAAGTGAAAGAGAGAGAGAGAGAGAGAGAGAGAGCGGATAGATATAGAATAATCGAAAAGGCAAAGGAGATGGACAGAAAGGCAAGAGAGTTAGGAATCGAGTTAAAGATAGAAAAGAATAATAGATGGATTAGAATAGATGGAAGGAAATATGGTTGGAATGGAGAGACAAAGGAGCTGGAAAGGATAGATAAGGGAAAAGAGTAAAGGGCAGGAGAGAAGAAAGAAAAGAAAAGAGACAAAAAAATAAATGTGAAACAAAGATAAAAACACAGACATTGCGTATATATACATAGTAGAGTAAGATGTGTAAAATAATGTAAATCTAAGAGATATAAATAAAGAATTATTATTATATATTTTTATTCTATATTAATAATAAAAAAAGAGATATATAAATCCTTGTATAACAATATAGATATTTAATTTTTCTCCTCTTTCAATAGAATTGGTCCGATGCCGCAGGGTGTATAGGTAGATCCCCTTAGAATTCACTCGATGCAGACCAAATTTGCATATGCTATTGGATATCTGCTCGCTGATAACAGTTAGCTCCTCATTATTACTATTGCGGGGGGCACCGCAACGGATTCGGGAGGTACATGCTGACAAGCATTGACGTGCACCACACATGGCAGAAGTCAATAAGGATGCCGTCCCCTGTAGAATGCCATTATGCCTAAAGGGCACGTCAATAATAAAATCGTCCTCCAGCGTTATGAAGGAGCACTACAAGGGACAAGTACGGAACCCACTAACAGACCTTGTGCACATTGGAACAGGTCTAGTATACAGAAACCAAGTAATTGTAGCAAATTTGACACAAGTATATATCAGCTAGAGCATAACTCGGCAAGGAATAACTGGTTAAATTTAATCACTAAAAAGTTTAATACCAGCTAAGTCATACTTGACGCACATAATTTATTCAATTACTAAAATCAATTATATAATAATATTTTATTTCATATTATAAAGTTTATTAATGTGATTAAAATGCAACACAAAAAAGCCTCTTAATATATAAAATTCAATTTGTATAGCAATAAAATACCTTTAAAAGGAATTTATAAACAAAATATTATAATATTTTATATAAATAATTTCATAATTTATTAAATTGATTGAGAAGCAAATATTCTGTATTAAGGAAAAGTATAATAATTAATTACAAAACTAAATAAAAACAATAGAAATAAAATCACGCAGTATAAAGATAAAAATAAGATAAACTAATAAATATATTTTTATCGGTCTTACAGGCTCTAATAGTGGCAATAAGATTGCCCTTGTTTAAAATCACCAACGTAGAATTGTATTAAATATAAATTAATTTAAACCTGAAATAAACAGCGTTAGCAAAGGACAATCTGACGGCACCACACCACCAAAAATATCCAAACTGTCCGACGTTTCGAGCTCGTTCCGGCTCCTCCTTAGGGACTGAAATATCAACTTTCGTTATGTCCTTATATACCTACATCCCCTCTATTTACCCACTTCCCCATACCCACTCAACATTCCATAACCCTATACCTTAAGAAACTAAGAAAGAATGATAAATGTTATGTAATTTACTTGGCTCTAAATTCAAATTCACATTATTTCGACTTCTTAGAATTCCTAGGAAGAATTCCTTAGGATACATATAGCCCCAGGAGGATCCGACTGGGCAGCGTTCGAGTAAACTAGCTCTGACAATACGCCGACATACAAGGCATTTTATGATCTTACTCGCTTGACCTCTCCTCGTGAGATTGGTGTTTACGCCTTTCTCACCCTTTTTGTAAAAACGCTTGGTGGTTTCGCCATTCTTTAAAGAGACTGCAAGGAGTTGACCTACAGTC
>UELU01072047.1:0-12106 GCA_900490025.1 Megastigmus dorsalis | reverse complement strand
TGTTAATGCGTGCTTAATTCATTCATCTATTATTTATTTATTTAATGGAATTTTTATATTTCTTAATCTTTTTAGAAATAAGTCTTAACATTTGTAAATCTGCACTGCACGTGCATTCTGTCGATGTGAGATTTCCCAGGCTTATTTTGAAGAGTTTTCTTGAACCGATTTTTATGGCCTACACATCTGTTTAAGATAAACGCGATACTTTTCCGTGCTTCGAGACGCGGAGCGCATTCGACACCGAGGGGATTAGTCCTATCTTAAAAAGGGGCCCTTGTCTCTGTTTACTCTAGATGCAACAATAATTCAAATACTTTACTCGAGTGCTTGTTTTAGGACAGAGTTTCTCGAGACGGTTAATATTTGAAAGGAAAAATTCGAGCATGGTTGGTATTTAAGTTATTGTCAGGACTAATTTTTTTTTTAAAATATATGAAAACGTACCACGGACGTTACATAATCCCTCATTTTCCAAATGCCCCATCGGACCGCAAAGCATTCCAGTTCCGTTACTGAATAATTTTTTTCGGCTTTATTGAGAGACCGGCTCGCGTACGCGATTATGTATTCGTCGTCGCCCTCCCCCTGCGTAAGGACTGTTCCTAAACCTTCTTTACTCGCGTCCGTCTGTAATATAAATTGTTTGCTCCAATCTGGGCAGGCTAAAACAAGGGCTTCGGTTAGCTTATCGCGTGATGTTTCGAAAGCTTTTTGTTGCACTGGTCCCTATATCCATTTCTGTTTTTTCTTTAACAATATGGTTAGTGGTGCAGCTATACGCGAGGTATCTTACAAGAATCTACGATACCATGATAGTAAGCCCAGGAAACGGCGAATTTCTTTTATGTTTTTCGGGGGTTCGAGTGAAGAAATCGCAGTGATTTCATCCGGGTCAGTGCGTAAACCGTTTTGATCCACTATGTGGCCAAGGTATTTTAACTTTTGTCGTACAAAATGGCATTTTTCCGGATTAGGTTTGAGCTTGGCTGTTCTTAGTCGTTGAAACACGTCGTGCAAAACTGTTAAATGTTTTTCTAGAGTCGGGGTGGCTACGACTATATCGTCTAGATACGCGAACGCGTGTGGCGCTAGATCGGGAGGGATAACGTCGTCCAATAAACGTTGGAGGGTGGAAGTTGCTGCGTGAAGGCCAAATGACAGAACCGCGAATTCAAAAATTCCGCGGCCGGGTAGGGTAAAAGTAGTGATTGGGCAGCTCTGTTCGGTTAGAGGAACGTGCCAATAGCCATTTTTTAAGTCTATTGTAGATAGAAAACGCGCTCCGCGTCATTTATCGAGTGTAGCGTTAACTTGGGAGAGCGGATACGTGTCTTTCTCTGTGACTTCGTTAACCTTTTTAAAATCGACACAAAAACGGGGTTTTCTGTCTTTTCTTTTTACGATCACGATAGGGGAGCTCCACGGGCTAGTGGAAGGGCGGACTACGCCTTCCTCGAGCATACGCGAAGCTTCTTTGTCGATAATTTTTTACATAGCTGGATTTCGGGGGCGATAACGTTGTTTAATTGGTTGGGTACCGGGTTTTAATTTTATTTCGAGTTTGGTTAGTGGCGTGGTCCCTTTAATCTTGTCGAAAAGAATCATTTCTTTTTCAATGAAATTTTCTACCACTCGCGCTTGTTCGTTGTTTAATTTCGCTAGCCCGTCGGTAGTTTCAATGTTATTCGCGTCTGTACAACAGCAAGGAGAGATCGGGTTGGTGATAAGTTCATCACCTAAAAATAAACGAATTTTTAAGCGCGTAAGCACGTCCATGCCCAACAGAAATTGGTGTTTTAGCTTTTGCATTACGTAAAACGTGCCTTCTGTCGTCGATTTCGCTGTTTTAAAACCACCTGTTATTCGCTCTTTAAGTGCGGATATTGAACCGTCAGCCATCGCGACCGATTAATTAATATTAGTTTTGCTCCATCCGTTTTGTATACAAAAGTTTGCTGTTTGAGGGTTAGCGTACGAGCAGACCGAGCCGGGGTCGATTAGAGCGGCGAATCGCTGTGTTTTGACAGTAATTTATGTATATAAGCGTCCATCGTTTATTGCACGGGCCGGCTGGCTGGACTCGGCGTCCCGGCCCGAGTATCGTTTCCATGACGCGGGCAGTTACAGTCTCGCGACCACACATTGTCCCTACCACAGTGCGAGCAAAACTTTTTTGCTGTATTTTTACACTGGAAACGGTCGTGTTCGCGCTGTTTGCACTTCCGGCAGTGCGTTTTTCTGTCGTATGGCGTTCGTACGTTCATAATAGTGGTCTTGTTATTTGTCTGTCTGGTGTAAGGAGAATTCGTAGAGGTATTTTTTTTTGTTACAGCTGTCGTTGCGTTTCTTCTATCTCTTCTGCTCTTTGAATCAAGGTGCAGGCGTCAGTGGCTTCTTGCAACCTGATGTGTAGGCGGAGGCTTGGTTTTAAGTTGTAATAAAGTTACTCCAACTGTTCGTCATCGCCGATACCTCCCCTTCGTCTCATGAGCGTCATCAAATCGGTGACATACGTTCTTACTGGTTCGTTTTCTCCTTGTATGCGGGAGATGATTTGTCGGTCAAGGTGTCTCCGTTCCCCCGGGCTAAATAGTACCCCTTGAGGGCTTCTTTAACTTGCTCCCAGCTGGTGAGGGTGGCTGCTGTGTTTCTATGCCATAGTTGAGCCGTGCCGCGGAGTAATTCTGGGAGGCCTCGTGGCAGTTGTGCGTCGGAGAAATCGTATGCAGTTTTGAGTTCCTCGACTCGCTCCAGGAAGGTGTAGAGATCCTTGCCGTCGAAATGGCAGTTCCACCTCCTCATTTGTTCCATCACTGACGGGGTGGTGACGAAGGTTGTCTGGGTTTGTCCTTTTGTTTCCATATTGGGGGTTCGTGACGTGGAAACTCCCGTATTCATAGCTAGAAGGGCTAGTTCTCTTTCCAGTTCTTCTTTGTCGCGCGTGCGGCCTATTTTTTCGTCGTAGTTTGGAGGATCCTCGGGTTTATCGGGAAAGTCAGAGAGGTTCTGTCTTACGTAGGCTACGAATCTTTGTCTCAAAGTGTCGAGCGTTCCGTCCGTGTCGAGTCCGTATGTTTCCAATTCTGAGATCAACTGTCGTTTTTTAAGCGAGTAGATCCAGGAAACTTTCATTTCGTATAATTTAAAAAAAAAAATTAAACGGCAAAAGGGGAAGAAAAGCGTCTGTTTGCGGGTAACGTGTGGTTCGCTCAAAATGCGACTTTAGAAAGCAGTTTTAGACAGATGCCTTACCGTTTCTTTCGATCAGGAAATGTAGATATTGTAGGCTTTCGTTATACCGGCCGAAGGTCCTGGCTACTTTTTTATCAAATGCGATAAAGCTTTCTCGGTGATTATTATTTTCGTTATTTGCTAATGTTGATTCGAAATCTAAATCTCGCACTATCGCGGCTAATTCAATATTATGCGCGACTAAGTTTCTGCCCATTGTTCGCAACGTGATTGTTTCTCTCGCTTGTCACTGTATCGTATTTTTCAAGTTTATACTCTGCGCAATTCATTCGGCGGTCGATATGCGAGGCATCGTCGGTCGATACAACTGGTTTTATCCGTATTACTTTCGGCACTGAAAAGCGTTCTCATAGTTCTGTCCGCTTTATCGTCCCTGTTCGGGCGCCATGTAACGTTTGAACCCCTTCCCCGAATGCTCAGAGCTCCCAGAGTTCTTGGGAAGGGGGGAAAAAGGGAATTGATTAAATGAACGAAATGTTTTGTATGAATATTTAGAGATATTTATTATTCCACTGTCCGGGCGGTACAAAGTGATAGATCTGAAACAAAAAGGAGTCGCGATATTTTAATCGGGTTTTGCCGTGAACGGATAGACGTGGAGAACGCTTCCCAGTCTCGCCCGCAGATTCTTACGCCGCGTTACAATATTCGAGTATCTCGGTGAGCGCGCAAAAGGTGAATCGGAGTGATTCTTTTGGAAGACGGGCAGATCTGGTATCGCGGGGCGCCGCGTACACCGGGGACAGGACGGCTCCATGGAGCGCCGTGTGATTTGGGGATCAGGGTGCCATCGACTCTCTCCCTCTATTGCTGGAGCGCCAGCTAAATGGCGGGGGGGGGGCGAGAGTGTCGTCGTGCCGAACGTGAAGGAGCTCTTTCTCTGCCCGGTGCGCCGGACGGTACTGACTAAATTCGCGCTTGCTCGTGAATTTATAGCCAGCCTGTGTTGAATATTCGCAGCGATAAGAGGGGGAGTGACGTCACGCCGTTGCTTGGTAACGGCCTATACGCATAGTGTATAGCCGTGCCGTATGCGTAAGCGGAATGCTTGCGCTATCGCAACTGCGTGTCTAACATAGAGACACAGGCGTGCCGTTGCATTATAAAAATACAATTTTATAAGTAAAAGGTTATATAGTGATCATCCGATTTTCTTTCTCAGGACAGCTAATTTTTCGTTATTTTTTCTGCTCTTTGGAAAAGTTTCATATTCAGAACTTAAAGAGATTTTTTTGAGCTTTAAAGTAGTTTCATCCATTGGAATAATAGCATGGTACTGTAATGTGCCTGGTATAGGCTTAGCTTTGTCCACTCTTGGTTTTAGTTTCAAGACAGTTTCTTCATACGATTCATTACTGCTATAAAAAAACTTTAGTTTCTTTGCAGTAATCTTTAGCCCAACTGTAAAGCTTTTCTGGCGTTAAAATATGATTGTTCGATGAAACTTGTAGACTCGCTCGTTTTGCACCTTTTTTGAGGTTGGCACCTATACTATCGCATGCGTCTTTACCATGCGTCGTAGCATAAAAATTCCACTCAGCAGCAACACCAAAATCTTTCTTATGAAAAAGAAGATTTTGAAAATTAGATTTATTTTTAAAATATTGACCAGCTCCATCAGTCAAATAATAAACTTTTTTTACTTTGAAATTAGATTTTAGGTAAGATATTATAATTTTTTGATATTCGTAAACAGCAACAGTATCATGGTTTAGGTTGTCCGAAATTATAGCAATGCTTACATGCTTAATCTCTTCATTTTCTCTATAATACACCACAACTGTAAAAATAGTTGCTTGGTTGTTGTTCCAGTAGAACGATTGGGTAGAATTTTGTATGATAAATGCATAATTTTCTGCAAAATCATAACACACAAGAAATTCTCCTTCTTGAAAATTATTTTTTAAATTACTGACAAAAAGTGACTGTTTTTTAGCAAAAAAATCGTAAGATTTTAATTTCATTAATTTTTCTCCCAGTAAGTCCATATATTCGTGAGTATTTAGAGTTTTAAATGCTATAGTGCACCGATCTGTTTGAAACCATGATTCATACTCAATTTTATAAATTTCATTTTCATCAAAACAGTCAAGCAAATGTTTACGTAATACGAACGTATTGGGGCAATCTAAACAGTCACCCAAATAACATCTATCTTACGAATTATTAAACACAATTGCTTGAATACAATCGTGGTAATTTTTTAAAGGTAATTTAGTACTTTTAGTTAAATTTTCTAGATCTATAGCACTTAGCATGAGTTTCACATTTTCGTGATGCGCGCACAAGCACACATTTTGCGTATCACTACTTCCAGCTAAAACGCAATGTTGTGGCCTCAATTTAAATTAATTAATTCAATTAGTGTGTAAATTTCGTAAAACCAATAGTAACTTGCTCATTTTCTTTTTTATATAAACCATACAGTTTATTTAAATTGCCAAGCAATAATCTTTTTTGAACATGTTTTCTTTCGCCATTGCTCTACTTGACAGACATGTAATCTTTCAAACCCGGCATAATTCGACTTATATAATCTCTTTCATAAAAAGTTTTCACTGAATTAACAGTTTCAGCTGGAAGCAGTTTACCAGTTTTATTATCAGGTATTGAAAAAATTCCACTTTTAGCTACTAAATTTTTTGCTTCGCGAGCTTTTCGTTCACTACATCTGAATTCTCGCATTAAATCTCTGCGAGACCAAAACTCAGGAGCAAGAGTTAATAATTGAATTCGCTCTTGCTTGCTGAATGATTCTGAAATTTTTTTCTTTATTTGTTCTAGAATTGCAATTTCAGCTTTGTGATACTCATCGTTACATTCTATTTAAGCTTTTTAACTTCGGATGGAGTTAAACTTGATTTTTGTTTATAAATTTGGCGTCGACATCTAGAACAAATTTTTGCTTTTTCTGGTACTAAGGAATATGAACTTCTTAAAAGTTTTGGAAAATGAAACAAATCTTTACATGAAATATGATTATTTTTATTAAAAGGATTTATGCATTTCAATTTCCAAGCTGAATCCATTTTAGTTGATTTAATAAAGAAACAAAAATATTGAAGAAAAGAATTACCAATGATTTAATTATTATCAAATGCTTAACCCTTTGATGCATACATTTTTCTGTTCGATAAAATAACTTGAAAATTCTTACTCGCGGGTTTTTGGAGTCACTGATAACAAATCTGAAGTCAGAATATTAAAATTTGCAATCCAAGATGGCGGATTCAAAATGGCGGATGCAATTTTTCATTTGCCATCTTGGATTGCAAAATTATATTTTTCTGATTACACATTCGTAATCAGCGATCCGAAAAAACCCCGAGTACAGATTTTTAGAAAGATCGAATGAAAAACAAAGTAAAAAATGATTTTTTTGTAAAAAAAATAGATATTTTTGCAATTTGTTTATTTACAACTATTATGCTGATAAACAAATTCATATTTTCATTGCTAACTATTATAGAGAAACATCTTACCTATTTAAAAAGTATACTATCACCATTGTACACGTAAAAATAAAAGTTTTATGATAAAAATATCTCAGCGATCTAGGTGGTACAAAAACGTAGCACTATGCGCCAAAGGATTAAAAGATGCTATGAAATTCAATACTTTATTGCATTAGCAGAAATTCGGAACAATTTCGAAAGGGAGTAAGGTACAAAATCATTGCCAATTTATACTTTCTGTGCAATGATTCTTATACAGGTGAAAATTCCGATATGCAAGCCACCTATAGAGGATTAAATAAAGCTTGCAGTCCCGCGCGCCGTGCCTTGATCTTGAGAACTTTTTGGAAAATATCTATTTCTAAGTAAAAAATGCTCAGCTTTGGATCTAAATAGTCAAAAAAAATATTAAAAATATACTTTTTGAGATATAAGACGATTTGTAATTTTTGAAGGTGAAAATGAAATTTTTTTAAAAAACTGACTAGACCATCAGAAAGCTGAGGAAAAAATACGTCAAAAACTGTTATTCAAGTATTTCTTAAGATACATTTTAGTACAAATAGTACGAGTTGAAAATAGCAGGATTTGGCGCTCGTGCGCCGCGCTGGGGCAGTTGACGTGAAACGCCTCATATATCTATTATGTAATGAAGCTGTTTATGTCGAGTGGAACGTCGACACGTACCACAATACTTACAATGGGAACCCTAGGAGTCCGGAAATCCGATTTTGATGAAACTTTAGAGAGGCATTGTTGATAGAAAATATGAGATACGTGTCTCGTATTTTAGTCTAATAGGCCCTCAGATCTGAGTTCATGGCCATTTTATCAAAATAGATGAGAAATCATGGTTGTCTTAAAACCTTTATTGCTAGGCCAATATATGTTTGTACGTTGTTTTACACATTAAAAATTAGAAATTTAATAATTTAAGGCTATAATTCATTAAATAATACAATATTTTGAAACTTATGGTATTTTGATCGATTGCAACCTATACCCGAGTGTTATGACTACAAAACTTAGTCAAAAAGCGATAAGCCATTGTTATGATTAAAGTTTTTTTTTCGTGTACTTACTGTAACTATTTGATCGAAGAAAATATTATGCTAATAATTTTTTTACAACGATTAGCATATCATCGATAAAAAAATCTCATAAAGGTAAATCTGCGGAGTACAGTACGAATACAAAAAATTATGAAAATAGAGATGGGAATTTTCGAAATTTATCTTTATTTTATCTTTTCTGCTACAAGCAAGTCTATAATGGAGCAGCATATTCTAAACATCGTAATCTATGAAATAACACCAGAATGGGGTGTGTGCCTCGAATAGAGAAGAAATTGTAAGCGCTTGAAATTTGGTTGTTGATAAGAAACTCAAGTAAAACAATCACTATTTCAACCGGCACATTTATCGGTTAACAGTTACCGTATTCTGAATAATGGTGAACTACATTAATTGGTATAAGTAATGTGCTGTCATTTTTCTCACAGTATGGGCGCATATGTAAAGAGAATAGTAGACAAACAAGTTTCTATTCTAATCGTCTTCGATCTTAGAAGACAAAACTAATTACTATAGTCACGGTTTTCGCATTCAAAACACGTTTTTTCGTTCAGTTTTTGTTTTCAAATCATTAAATTTTTGTTAATATTTTTCACTATTAATACAGTGTTTAAAGAAAAAATAAATCTTTTTCGTATATAATGTACAGTATTATTTTTTAAATCATGCCTTAAAATATTATTATATTAGCTTATATTATATTTATCAACCTTTATGTAGATAGAGCGTTTTATTAGATTGAAGTAGATTTTTTATTAGTTTAAAATGATTTAGCATTGTGTACTTTCAAAAACTATTGAATTCATCATTTTTTTCAACCCCGCACTTTAACAAGCTTTGAAAATGAGACACCATATTTTTTTCGTATGTATTAAAACTAAAAATAACAGATTGTATTGGTTACGAGGATGTGCTACAAAATTTTTTTAAATGTTTATCCATACTTCGAAATTAAAAAGTTCTGGAGATATGCCCATATATCGTAGAGATTATTACCAAAAAAGATATCAAAAGTATAGATAATAAGCTTTTATTTGCATTTTTAATCAAGTTATTAGCACTTTTTGTTCAAAAATTTTGTAAACATTTTTCAACTGAAATAAAAGTTAAATTTTACGACCCAAAAATTAACTTAAATTTCGATCGCTTATAACTTTTGAATTAAAAGTGCTATTAATTCGTTCAAAAATGCAAGTGAAAGGTTATTATCTATACTTTTGATATCTTTTTCGTAATGAAGGTTTTAATTCCACCATGATTTCTCATATATTTTGATAAAATGAGCTTTCACTCTGACCGTAGAATCCAGTTAACTAAATTTCTAAAGTTTAGCTTCCGAAAATTCATACTTGAAAAAGAAAATATGACTGTAAAGGAAATTATGTTTTAAGATATGTTTCTTATTTCTCCAACTGGATATAAAATTGCGAACATGGCCGAAAAAAATCGCAAAGTTGCATAAAGCGGTTTTTCGTAATTAACAAAGAAACTACAGCTGAAGTCGATCTGATTTGTCGTTTTTCCTATTAATTGGTACCAGCAAGACGCGTTTACGCATTGACAGCTAACCTCTTAACCCATTAATGCCTGAATAGCAGAAAATTGTACTCTGATTTTGAGTCCATAAATTAAAATGAAATCGGTGTCAGTACTTATTGAAACCAACCTTATTTTATGTTGTCAGGTCCGCTCTACACGATGCGATTTCTTAAAAAAGCGTAAAATAATTATTTATATTTTTTTTTGCAAATGTATATTAAAAAATGCGTTTTTTTCATGATTTTTTTTTTGTTTATAATGACCGATTTCGATCGAAAACAATTTTTTTTCGTCCTGCAAACGGTTAAAATCGTGCAATAAGATGTTAAACTTTCGAAATATTACCGCAGTTTTTTTAAAATTTTTTTTCTGGAAATGCCAGGCTGATAAACATTGATAATAACAAATTATTATTCTAATATTGTTGTTTTAGCTTGTTTTATGGCTTACAATACTTACAATGCTCCAGTATTCAGAAAAATTTACATGCAGGGGTTTTTGGAGTTGCTGATTACGAACCTGTTGTCAGATTTGAAAAATTCAAAATGGCGTCATTGTTTATCAGCCTGACATTTCCATAAAAAAATATTAAAAGAAAAACTGCGGCCATATTTCAAAAGTTTAACATCTTATTGCACGATTTTAACCGTTTGCAGTAAGAAAAAAATTGTTTTCCGATCGAAATAGGTCATTTTAAACAAAAAAATCATTGCAAAAAAAAATATAAATAATTATTTTAAATATTTTAAAGAAATCGCATCGTATAGAGCGGACCCGAAAACATAAAATAAGGTTGGTTTAAATAAGTACTGATACCGATTTCATTTCAATTTATGGGATCAGAATCAGAGTACAATTTTCTGCAATTCAGGCATTAATGAGTTAATTCTATTTAGCGTATTGTTATGATAATAGATATTCATCATTTCGGAAAAGTGCCTTTTAAACAAATTTTTTTCAGTGTCTAAAATTTATATATTATCGAAATCTATATCATGTTGGGTGCAGTAAGTATGTAAGGTTAATTCTGATCTTTCAAAATTGTTCTTTAGATCTCTCCTATACTGGTCACCTTTTTCTCAGTTTCCGTTTATTCATACCTATGTACGTTGAACCGTAATCTTTTCGATCTACCGATTTTGAATACGATACTGCAAGGACCCAGTGTGTCAAGTTCGCCTTTGCCCAATTTTATCATAAAATTAAATTTGTTGATCGTTTTATTTATAACACCTGCATTATATTTTGATAGAATATTTTTTACAGTTGGGGTTAAGTTTTGAATTTAAGGCAGAACAGCAATGCAAAAGTTAAGTCACTCAAAGTTATAGCAGAAGAATTAAATTTTTCGTTTATTGTTTAGATAAATGTCTTTTATTTATGTACTTGTCAACAAATTTCTTGGGATACTCGTTTTTAATCAGAAAAGAAATTATGATTTTAAGTTTTTCATTGTGAAAAGAAGAATGTGAAAGGGTTATATCTTTATCTACTAAGCAATAAATTATGGCAATTTACTGAGGTAATGGATTGTGCGAAAAAAAGCTAATGTAATCGCCTGGTACTCTCGGGGTTCTCTCCCAGTTAGTAATAACTGAATTATTGTTTGACTTATTAATGGCCATACCTAAGAGGCTAAGTATTTTTTTATGTTTCAACCTCAGCAGTAAATTTTAGAATAGTGTTAAAGGAATTGAAAGTGACTAGAATGGAGTTAATTTTAGTATTTTTAATTATCATGAAACAGTCGTCGACATATCTTCTGTACAGCAAAACGTCATTACTAATGGAGTTTAAACAGTTATTTGCTTAAGTTTCTAAATTTATTCCGGCAAACCAGGGGCTTGTACAGAAGCACGTCGGTGCACCGAAAATCTGTTTGTAACATTTATTGATAAATTGTATGTACGTTGAATCCAAAAAAATTTGAACTCCCTGAATGAACACTAATTTTGATAAATTAATTTAATTATTGAAATAATTTGACTTCGAAGCCAAGGCTTGTAGAATCAAATCCGGAGGTAAATTGCTAAACAGTGAAACAATGTCATACACAACGAGATCAACGACAAAAAAATTAGGAAGGACAATCAAGTTATCAAGAGTTTGATTTAAGATAAAACTGTTTTTTAATGAAGAAACAGGGGGTGGTAGAAATTTGTTAATAAGCATAGAGAGACTTTTATCTGGGTCATAAGTAGGAGAGTTAAGGGCCGAAACTATTATACGTACCAGAAAGTCCTTTATGTGAATTTTAACTAGAACATAGGCTCGTGCAATCGTTGTGTGACGCCCAGCCCACGCGTAAGCGTATTTTTTTAAGAGCGCGCGCCAACCGAAAGGTTAAAATGTATATATGTATATATAGAAAGCTCGAGCGCCGACGAGCTGAACCGAGCTTGGGCGAGCGCGCCCCACCGAAGCTCGTAACGGCGTGGAGGGAAAAGCTCCTCACGGAGGGGATAGCCCTTTTTCCACGCCGTTACGAGTATAAAAGGCGCTGCGCCGCCTTGTAGAAGGACACTCGCTCTCTACAGCTCCGGGAGCTACAACTCTCTCGGGTTGCCTGAGAGTTCTCTTTCTTTCAATAAACGTTAAAGAGCTAAATAATTATTGAGTTATATTTCCTCTCCTTGTCTGGCGACTGTACAGTCCATTGAGTGGCTGTATAGTCCTCCATTTGCGATAGTAAGTAAAATCGTTAAAGTAATAATCTAATAATCCATGGTGATTATGCAGTCCATTATGCGACTGTATAATCTTCCTAGTGATTAAGATTATAAA
>UELU01072045.1:0-10027 GCA_900490025.1 Megastigmus dorsalis | reverse complement strand
ACCCGAGATCGCGTAATCTGCTCAACAGTCTCGAAGGAGAGATGGTATCGAAAGCCTTACTGAAATCGAAAAGCAACAGCAAGGTTACCATTCTCCTATCAATGCCTAGACGTATGTCATCAGTCAGTTTAAGCAGGGCTGTCTGAGTACTGTGATGCTGTCGGAACCCTGCTTGTAAAGGATCGAGAATGCTGTTTGCAGCGAGATACTCTGAAATTTGGGAGCGTGCAATCTTCTCGAGTACCTTGGAGAGAAAGCACAGTAGGGCAATAGGACGAAAGTCCGACGTTGATGACGGTGCTGCAATTTTTTTTAAGGCAACCAACTGCGCCCTCTTCCAAGCACCCGGAAAGACTCCAAAGAGAGAGAGAGAGAGAGAGAGCAATACTGGACTGCTGCAAATAGGGAATTAGAATTAAGGATAGGAAAGGGAAAACGATACGCTATAATACCTGTACCGCGTCCTCGCCTTTTAATATTTACAATTTTGCGTAATATCTGGACTTGGCCGGCGTAGTACTCGTTGATATTAAGCCTTTTATGCAAGATGGGGCTTATGTGATCGTTTTTTAAATTAACTGGAACATAGAAATAGATCAAACAGCCTGAGGAGGGGGGCGCTACTGCTTCCCCTTAAGTAACAAAAAAATATTTCTTTGAAGTAAATAAATATTTGTTAAGTTAAAAGACAAAATTTTTTTATTGGATTAAAATATTGTTTGCAGTCAAATAAATATTTGAGTAAATTAATAACATGGAATGTACCAATCAAATAAATATTTATTTGATTCTAAATAATATGTATGTCTCTTAAAAAAATATTTACTGTATTTAAAACCAATATTTTTTGAACTTGATAAAATATTTTTTCTAATAAAAATTTTAAATTTATTTCATCCAAATAAATAATTTTATAGGGAGAATTGGAAGAAATTATTTATTTGGTTCAATGAAATTTTCTTTGATTTGACCAATTTTTTTTCAGTGTACTATATATTTAATGTGTCTATCCCATTTCATGGTGTAATCAAAGTATATACCTAAGTATTTATATTCTTTAACTCTATTTATTATCTTATTATTTATTGTAATACGTATTGTTACTGGAACACTATCACAATAATTCCTGAAAATCATATATATCGTTTTATCAATATATAGAGATAGTTTGTTCAGTGCAAGCTAATTTGCAACCTTATGCAGCTAGTGACCACGTATTATCGCTAGCTATGATAATCGTTTCATCAGCGTATGATGCAATCTCTATATTTAGCGTATCCCCTAATATATAAGTCATTAACGTATATTATAAATAATAATGGCCCTAAAATAGTTCCTTGCGGAACCCCTGTGGATATTTGTCTAAAATCACTTTTAAAATTCTTGAATTTTTACTAGTTGTTTCCTGTCAGAGAGATAGCTTTTCATTAATAATAGAGCTTTATCCTTTATTCCATATCTTTCTAATTTAGCAAGTAATATTTTATGATCCACTGTGTCAAAGGCTTTGGCTAGATCTAAGAAAGCTGCAATTGTTGGCCTACTTCTGTCAAGATTTTTGTAAATAATGTTTGAGATGTAGTTAAATGTATCTATTGTGCCTCTGTTTTTGACGAATCCAAATTGATTTTTACATATAATATTATGCTTTGTTAAAAAGGAATATAATCTTTTATATGTAATTCTTTCAAAAATTTTTGCAATATTAGATAGTAATGAAATCGGACTGTAGTTTGATATAATAGATTTTATACCTGACTTGTAAATTGGCACTACTTCAACATTTTTAAGCGCATCTGGCAAGATGGATTTTTCAATGCACAAACTAAAGATATGTTCTAGTGGTAATTGTATATGAAATATAATAGTTTTTAGTATCTTCATATTTATTCAATCCACTGCTCCTGCTTTATTTTTAATATTCATTGTGATTTATTGAATTTCAAAGGCGGTAGTTGGCAATTTTAGATTTTCATTATTTAGTTTTATAATTTTTGCACTCAAATTTGGTCCAACTTAACAAAGATTCATACAATTAGCTATTTCTGATTTATTTTCTATTTCTATATTATCACATATTACTTGAATTTCATTACTTTTAACTTTATTTTTACATATTTAAATTTAAGTTTTGCATTTTTTATTACTTTATCCAGAATTTTAGTGTATTTATTGTAATCATTTTTCAGTGTATCATTTTTGGGTCTTTTTTCCATAAATTATATAACATTTCTTTATTTTTACATGATATCATTATCACACTCGTGATCCAATTTTTTCTTCTAGTATTATTATTTTTGTCAGTTTTTCTATCTGCAGTTGCATTTTTAGTGCATTTTTTTTATTAATATAATCAAATTATTTAGTGCAGTATCTTGATCTTGTTCTGATAGTATCGAATTCCAGTTGACTTTATTAGCTTCATGTTTCAATTTGTTATAATTTAACATTTGTATATGTGTATTTTTTGTTTCTTTTTTTTCCATTCTGTCTAGTGAGATGAATAATGGGTAGTGATCGTTACAAATATTTTCAAATTTTTATGCAGTATAGTTTATACTGTCAGTTTTTATAAAGATATTATCAATGCAAGTACCTCCTACATTATCAATAGCAGGTCTTGTTATACCATAACAACATGGGACAAGTTTATATTCTAAAAAATTATTGCTAAATTCCTGTTCTAATAATGTTTCAGTAGTATATTTTTCATTCTTATTTATACTAATAATGTCAATGTTAAAATCTCCTACGATACAATGATTTTTCACATTAATTTGTTCTAATAGAAACTGTTTTATACTATATATAAATTCTGTTTTTGGCACATCAAGCGATCTATAAACAGCAGAGACTTTCCACTTTTTGTCTCCTAGCATTCTTATCTCTGAACTTACAAGTCTCATTCTATCCACTAGAACGATTTCAGTATATTCTATTAAATTATCTTCAATATACATAATGACACCATCTGCTTTATTAATTGTAATTTCATTATAAAAGCTTTTATATACCTCTAGTTTAAAAGAGTCAGTACATACAATTACACACGGTTTTAAGGATAAACTCTCAATAAAGGTTTCTAATTTATTAAAGTTTGCGTTTAGGCTTCTTATATTTATATATAATATTGTACTTTTATTATTAATAAGACTTTTATTGAGATTATCTATATCCTCAAAAACATACTCTCCTATCCATTAAGTCTTCAAAGTTAAGTTCTTGATCCATAGCTACTTGATGAATCACCTGCGGCAGATGTTATACTACTAACACTTGTTGTTCTTGTAAGAACTGTAATAAGGCAGGTGTCTTCATTATCCCTGTATTGGTGACGTGTTATCCCCATTACCAAAATATCTTGGTAAGGTAGGTCTTATATGATAATGTGTGTAGTCTATGACTTTATTAATTTTCGTCTTTAAGATTTCACTTTGATCATTGTTGCCACGTGGTCTATCTTATATGATGTGTTATATTTTTTATTTATATATGTGCTATTTATAAATATATGCTCACTTTTGTTGTTACAACTTGGAGTTTTATGTTTACCAGCACATTTTAGGCAAACTGGTTCGATACGATATTTAGAACCTTTATGCCAGAATCCTCCACAATTATAACATGGTCTAACATTTATCAGATCAAAAACTCGACAGTTTTGATATCCAACAAAAATTTTATTAAAATTTTCTTTAATGTGATTATGGATATCTGCTGTTACTTCCAATATAACCGTTTGCAAGTTATTTTTCTTGTTAGTACACACATCCAATAGTTTGCACTTTTTATTAAAATTGCTAAAGTTTTTAAGAATATCGATGGACGTAACTATAGTTTTTCTAGTTGAAATTTATCCGTTGTAAGTTAATTTATATAAATCAATAAACTTTATTTATATAAATAAAGAATGTATTATTTTTGTTCAATTTACAGATTTATTAACTAATTTCACTAAAGTTGGATTAGAAATAAATGAACTGAAGCATTTGGTGGGACAAAATATTAATAATTATTTATGTTTTGTTGCTGTATAGCTGCTGCATTCAAGTACGTAGACCAATTTTTCAAGCGATGGTGCTACTGAATAGCATCACCTGAGTGTTCTATGAATTGAGGGTCCGGATAATGAAACTCGCCGAGCGCTCGAAAACGGGTAAAAGTATTGCCCACGGAGCGAATTTCGGAAAAAGTTTAAATGTCAATTTTAATGATTTATCTTTTTTTGCATCGGACACAAATATGTTTTCTTGTTTTTTAGTTATTCAAAAAAAAAAACTAAATATTTTGCATGAAAAAAAATCATTACATTTTCGATTTCAACTCGCCATCTTGTTGCGAAAAATTAATATTTTCGCTTAAAATTGATACACAATATTCTTCAAGATATTCTACGACTGCTAGAAAGTTTAAAAATGTAAAAAAATATATTAGGGCCATTCATGGCATTTTTAAAAATATTTTTTGCGTAAATTAAGGTTCATCCATTATAATAGAAATGTTGTGTGAGGAAGTTTCGAATTTCGAAAACTTTCAGCGAGAAAAATCTTCCTGAAGAATCAAGAAAGTTTTTCCTAAAAGATTCAGACCTTTACGTATTATAGGGAAAAAATGAGAGCGAGTTGAAATGCGCGTAGAGCGCGACTGTCTATATAGTACTCCGACTCGTGAGGAATTTATATAAACGTACGACTTGCATTTGTTTTAAATATTTTCATGCATCGTCGAAACAAAGCAGTCGCAGACCGTGTTCCAAGGGTCGTTATTTAATGTTACTCATACTTTTTCATCGAATATACATATGTGTATTTATAATGGACAGTAAATCATCATCAGAAACTGGTAGAAAACGGATAATAAATAAAAGGGCTTGGAAACAGAATAAAAGAAAATTTTGCAGAAATGAGGTGCCTATTCTGACCCCATGTGTCTATTAAATTATAGTATTTTTTTAACACTGTGTGATCGAATTGTCGATTTGAAAATTTTGGAATCTACTAAATATTTGTACGGAATTAGAACAAAAAACATTTTGACCATATACGCTCATAATTTAATGCGACTGGAAAATAATACAGTAATGATTTTTTACGAATCTGCAATTTGTCTGAATATGAAATAAGATGATTCAATGACATTGTTATTCTTTTCATACTTTAGATATGAGAGATTTAAAGAGGATGATAAAGCGTCGTCTTATTTAAATCTAGAGCAAAAAATATTGACTCATACAAATCCATCTTTGAGTTATTTTTCTATAAGAAAAAAAATGTTTATTATTTTATTTTGTGAACTGAAAAGGGATTAGAATATATTTCAGACTCTAAAAAAATAATTCAAGCTAAGCAGTTTAAGACCGCCGATTTGTGCTGCGTGCAAAAATGTTTTCAAAATATTAATGGTTCAGAGCAAGAACTATTTTTTAATAAATTTTGGAAATCATCGGGAGGTTATGTGGGTCAAAATTTGATTCTCAGTATCTTGATGAATAAGAAGTCTTCAATGACGACTCAAAATATTGAAAGCAAAATTACTTAGTGGGAATATTCTTTTTCATCTGCATCCAATCAGATTATTGTTTGTCAAAATTTCTTATCTACTCTGTTAGGCATCAAAAAAGGGAGATTCGCAACTATCCAGAATAAGTTAAAAAATGATGAATCACTCCAAGACAAACGGGGTAAACAGAAGAATCGCGGAGAAAGTATGAATGCTGAAATAAAGTCAATGATTCATGATCATTGTTTGTCTATACCACATACTCAATCACAGTATAGTAGTAAACACTCTTTATTAAAATATTTTGATCATCCGGACTTAACTCTTAAAAAACTATACACATTATTTGTTGAATATTATATCGATAAGACAGCTAATCGAAATGATTCTATAAAAGAATCAACACATGCTAAATATTTTAATCGCAATCTTAATTTTTCTTTTTCGAAACCACATACTGATGTGTGTAATTTTTGCTATGAAAACAGATATAACACAGAATCAAATATTGAATTAGAAAATCATAAAAAAGTGTCGATTATTATAAAAACTTGAAAAAAGCTATGCTGTTAGAAAAGAATGTTTTATGCCTTGAATTTGACTTCGGTCAAAATTTACCGCTACCAAAATTCCAGTTTCCGATCAATTTTATAGAAGACTCATATGGTTACACATTTTTAAAAATCATAAGCCAAGTTGGATGTATTTATTCTTGGAGGGCAATTTAAAAAAAGGTGCCAACACAGTATGTAATCTTCTTCTCGATGTCATACAAAAAGAAGTTCAATTAGATTACTACAACAAAATTTATTTATTTTCGGATGGTGGCGGAGGCCAAAACAAAAATTATTTAATCCTGTCTTTTCTATCTTTTCTATCTACAAAGTTGCAATTAGAAATTACACATTTATACCCGGTACGTGGTCATTCTTATTGTTCTTGCCATCGCAAGTTTAGACTGTACGGTTAAAAAAAGAAAAAATGGAAACAATAGAAACAGAGCAAGATTATTATGACCTTATTGCAAGTCCAAGAGATCCACCTTTTACGATAATTAAAGAGTCGGAAATATCTGTTAACGATTTTGAAACAATTATTCACAAACAAGTTAGCATTCCGAAAGATTTGCATATTAGAGGTGCTTATAAAATCAGCTATTTTGCAAACAGACACATACATATATTTAATAACTACGTTGATAGACCAAAAGATTACATTATAGCATCTAATATTCAATTTGATGACCTGCTGAAAACACCATTAGCACGCGATACTGGAATCAACAAAGAAAAACTTACTGATTTAAATGCTTTACTTAGATATTTAAGCCCCAAATGAAAACAAAGATTTATGACTTTTATTGAGAATGCCTCGGTAAAAATGCCAAAAAGTTAAAAGAAAAACCAAGACAAGATATAAATGAATTTGCAAAAAAAGAATCCAATAAAAAAGTCTCTGAAATAAACAAGAAAAATACTAAAAAGACAAACCTGAAATCTGAAAGAATATTGCAAAAGATAAAGTGAAGTTTAATATAATTATTATCTAATATAATAAGCGTCTTATTTAACAATTTATGTAATTAATCATAAAGTATGTACAATAAATATGTAACAAAAATGCAGTATTAAAAATTTATAGTAATATTCTATGTCTATGTAATCAATGAATATTCTCACATAAAACCTAGACGCGCCAGTCGCGCCACGCACGCTTATTTTCAATATGTTATCATTTTTTACTACAAATAAAAATAAAAGGCCCATTTTACAAAAACCTTCATCAACTCATAAAGGAAATTTTTGTCTGTCGAAGTTTATATAAACTAAAAATTTCTCACGAGTCGGAATACTGTATAGGCAACGGGGCTTTGCGCGCGGCCCGAGTGGAGCACGGCGTGCCCTTCGCAAATTTCAACTCGCTCTCATTTTTTCCCTATAATACGTAAAGGTCTAAATCTTTTAGGAAAAACTTCCTTGATTCTTCAGGAACAACTTCAACGCTGAAAGTTTTGGAAATTCGAAACTTACTCACACAACTTTTTCGTTATAATGGATGAACCTTAATTTTTCGCAACAAAATGGCAAGTTGAAATCGAAATATAATGATTTTTTTTCATGCAAAATATTCTGTTTTTCTTGAATAACTAAAAAACAAGAAAACCTACATTTTTGTATCCTATTGCAAAAAAGATGCGGAATAAAATCTTCTACAAGCCTAAATCATTAAAATTGACATTTGAACTTTTTCCTAAATTCGCTCTGTGGACAATACTTTTACCCATTTTCGAGCGCTCGGCGAGTTTCATTATCCGAACCCTCATTTAATACTTGAGGCACAACCACCTTTTCATCATCCTGCTGCTTTCTTCCAAATCTTCAAGGATGCTGTATCTTAAGGATGGACTACATGTAAAATCTAGTCTAGTTTATCTCCAAACTGTTATTTTGAAAAGAATCACTACCAGCAAAAAATATTAAACAGAAAAAAGTTTAGTTTTTTGGCGCTCTACAAGTTTTTTATTTAACACTTGATTAAGAAATTAATATTTTTAATGTTAAAGCCTAAAAAGCGATCATTTTTAGCTAATTTAAGCATTTTTGACCGTTTTTTTACTTTAAAAATATTTACAAACTATATTTTATTCAAGACAAAAAAAATGTAAAAGGTTATAAAATGATTTTAAAAATGTTTTGAAATATATAAATCTTTTGAAATGTTTCGTGCTACTAGGGTTTTCAGTAGCATGATTCTTGTAAAAATAGAAAAACCTTTGATTTTTATCACTTTTGCTCCTTATATTTAGGAGTTATATTTTCATAAAAATTAAAAAGTGTAAAATATACTAAATAGATAAAAGAAAAATGGTATTCTATCACTTTACTGTAAAATGGAGCTCGAAAATATCCAAAAAATTTTTCAATATTTTTTTTTAGGATTGGCACACCAAAAACACATGAAAAATAATTTTTTCTAGAGTAAAACCTGTTTAAAAAATTGGGAAAAAATCCAGATGCAAATATTAATGATTTTTCATTTTTACAATTTGGAGGTTAGGATTATATAATTTTTTTTTCTTATTTCAGATATAAACATGAATTTTTTCGAAGTCGAAATCAACGATAATGCTAAAGAATCGTAAAATCGAGCTTTATGCTGTATCCTAGAGAAAAATGGGCCTATGGGACTAAAAATTTTTTTGGAAGCGTTTGTCTTTAGTACCTTTTGAACGGTGTATTTAAAGTATATTGCTTAAGTGGGGAACCTGTTTTTCATACCTATTCGTTTATTGCCTTCCTGATTCCAATTATATTTGTTTAATCATATCTTTGTTTGACATTGCAGAGACAACATTCTTTTAGTATAATAAAAAGATCTGAAATTGTAGCTAACAATCGGCATCAATAGACAGAATGGCCCTCTGCTGCTTTTATAACAAAAGATTGAAGTAAAATATGACGCATTTTCAATAAATGTTAGTTTTATTATGTTTGTACTAAAATAACAAGTGTTCGATTATAGGTTCCACATTTAATTTTTGAGAACAATTTTCGATCACCGTTTTAGAGTATGTTTTTTTATTGTTATATCAAATATACCAGTATAATAGTAGTTTTGTTAAAAAAAAGAAAATTTATATTTATAATAATAATAGAAAACAAAAAATGGCTTAATTTATTCTGAGATTGTATAGTGAACTAATTTATAAAACCTCTTCACTATGTAACCCCAGAATAAATTAACATTTTGGCTCTCTGTGTTACGTTTAAAGTAAACTAAACTGAAAAAAGGCTAGAAAATATACCGTTCAATATTTTTTAACTCTTAATGGCTTCGTTAAGAGATTATAATGTCTAATTACACGTTTTGGCAATTAACGATGTATATATTGTAACGGGGTTTTTCCGGGGGTAACGAAAGCAGCCAACTACTTACCCCGGGCCGTACCGAGTACGTCCGACGGCAACTCCAAGCACGAGTTGCCGCGGCCCGCTACAACGTGAGAGATCCGTGCTCTCACTTTTCTCTCGTTCTCGGTATGCTCGTGTGTGTGTATTCCCTTACACAGACACTGCCGGCTCTCTTTGCCGGGCTCGGCCGCTCAGCTTATGACTTGCAGCCGCTTGCTGCAAGTCCCGCGGAGAGTGGCGGTAATCGGGGCTTGGACACGGGAAATTGCCAATGAGTGTTAGACGAATAAACTATAACAACGATGTTTATTCGTCTGACAAAAATTAGGTACAAATACAAAGTTCTGCGAAGTGTTAGTGTGCGCGCGCCGGCCGTTGCCGTCGAACGCGCGCACTCCGATTCGAATCCGACTACAAAGTTCGCAACGTCGAACGTATAACATTCCGATGAATATTATATTCAACCTAGCGCGTGTATAGCTCGGCTATACTCGGAGACTTGCTGAGTCTCCGACGTAAACACACCGGCGTGTGTTTACTCGCGCGACCTACCAAGTTCACGCAGTGCTGTGCCGGCGCACAGCAACTGCTCTCGCAACCGTGCGAGTATGAGAGAG
>UELU01072042.1:0-10532 GCA_900490025.1 Megastigmus dorsalis | reverse complement strand
CCCCCCAAGTCAACACATGGCAATCCCTTTTCCTTTAAATCATTAACATATTTTCTTGAACCAAACATTATAGCTTTTGTCTTGCCAGTATTGAGTCGAAGAGACGAGCGTCCCGCCCACGTCGACACCAGTCGCGCCGCATCAGATAGGCGAGCTATTCCCTCCAGAATTTCATCTGCAGGAGTCTGCAGATAAATCTGGAGGTCATCGGCATATAGTATGTGCCTGACGACCCGACAGTCAAATAGATCTTTAAGGTCATTGATGTAGAGACTGAAGAGCAGAGGACCGAGGACCGACCCCTGTGGCATACCCAAATTAGTTTCAACCCATGAAGAACAACCATTTTTTGATAATAAGCGTTGAGTGCGGCCTTGTAAATACGATTTAATCCACAGGAGTGCAGACCTCGAGAACCCGAGATCGCGTAATCTGCTCAACAGTCTCGAAGGAGAGATGGTATCGAAAGCCTTAGTGAAATCGAAAAGCAACAGCAAGGTTACCATTCTCCTATCAATGCCTAGACTTATGTCATCAGTCAGTTTAAGCAGGGCTGTCTGAGTACTGTGATGCTGTCGGAACCCTGCTTGTAAAGGATCGAGAATGCTGTTTGCAGCGAGATACCGAGTCGAGCACCGACCTCTTCTTTTAGCGTCAAGATCTACCAAAAGAAGAACTCACTGCATCCAAGAAATACGCCGCAGCTCCAAGATGCCTAAGATCAAGCAGATCAGAACATCGGAATAAAATGCCTGAGTTAAGCATTTCAATTCCCTTTTTAATAGTTCTCTTTATTTCTATTATTTTTTTGCCTCCACGTCAATTAAATTCCTCAATATTTAAATCTCAAGAAGTCATTAAAGTCAGCTGCCAGAACTTTGATGGCGACCTGACGGCATTATTTATTATTTGCCTTCTGCTTGTGTACGCAGGGAAATTACTAGGCCGCTCCCACGCCTAAATAAATTCCCTCGTTACAAAATATACAAAAATGATTTTCAAATATAATCATACAATATTAAATGCATATTTTTATAATAATACCAATTTACCAATACTCTTCATCAGTCTTATAATCTAGTAAATTGCATTCAGTCTTTCTATGATATCACAGGCATATTATCTTGATCAGTCTTAAAATCAGTCTTAAAATATGTTTCAAACCTAAAAGTAATATCACAGAACGTCTTATGTTAAATATACAAATAAACAAAATTACATAGCAGCCAATATCTATCTTACAAAACATTTAAAATTAAATTGACTGTTCCCATAGTCCAGTACTGTATCGTTCTCGTCCACAAACATTATGTTGATCCATGTGTGAGATGCATCGGTGTGATCCGTCAAACCGTGCTGGATGATTTTAACTGAGAGCTCGTTAGCTAAGCTCTGTCCGAAATCAGAATCACCAGTCGTCGACAACAGATCGGCATTCAGATCACCCATAATTAGCTTCTGGCTGTAATTACCACTAAGGTCTCCAAGCGAACTGAGAAAGTCAAGATCACTATTAAAAGCTATTTTGGGTGGACGATAAATAACACCCATAAGGATTGGTGGAGTGTTACACTTTTGTATCTCACAAAATATAATTTCGGGTACACCTGGCCTACCAGGTCTAGTGCTGCTGGATTTAGCAAGTACTTTGGCCTTATAATCAGTACAAATGTAAAGGGCAACACCACCACCATTAACATTTCGATCCTGACGTAATACACTAAACCCATCGATCTGAATGAGTCGATAATCGACGACTGGGCCAAACCACGACTCGGCGATCCCGAACAGATGATAGGACGGATTATCGTGAAGAAATTGACGGACTTGATCAATGTGAGCTATAATAGAATTCACGTTGAGAAAGTCAGCTCTCAGTCCCCCCTCTTTCACCTCACCAGCAACTCCCCGCTGAAGACATGCGGAATTAACAGCCGCGCCACTAGTATTGGGATGGTCGCTCCCCAGCTCAACATGATTTTGAGGAATGGAGCGCCTATACCCTTTACAGTAGGCATCGGTAGTTACCCGTAGGTCCACAGCGGAGGCAAAAGTATGCGCGCGCTCAACACCCTTCCTCCTGACCAAGAATCTGCCACCACTATGCTAGACGTATCTGAAGCCAAGACTCGACGGCTCATAGACTCAGAGCCAAGAGGAGATGACTTGCTACCCTTGGTGGTGAGGTAGTTGTTGGAGTGAGAACGCTTCGCGCGTAGAATGTCAAAAATACGCTATTTGCTGGTGAGGCGAACCGCACAAGACAGCGGCCGCCTCGATCTCAACACCGCGCCATTTCCAGGCTCCTCTGCTCGCCCGCCGCTCACTCCCCGAGTCTGCAGCACGCGGGCACCAACGACTTCCTCCCTCTCGTAAAAGTAGGGAGGACAGTGCTGAGTACTGGAAACGCAACACTTTCAAGATTAACATCTAAACAATCATCATGAACAATACCATTTATTAGCAATTCGCAGCACTAATCACCATCGGTAGTACCCGAGGTACAGTTCTCCTGAAGGGAGTGGCGAGCCGGTGCAGATTTTGTTCCGGAGCCTAAAGAGACGAAATCCTGTGACTCGTTGTTCACATTAGCATATACGTCATTATTAATTAAATTATCGCTAGACCGTTTTGTTAAAAGTGAGACGTCAGACGTCAGAGAGAGACAGAGACAAAGACAGAGATAGAGACAGAGAGAGAATAAAAATAAACTGAGAACCGAAAGTCATGATACGCTTGGCCTCGAGATTTATTACTTATTTTACTGAATTAGTTGAATCAAAAATACTGGCTGGTCTGTTAACACGCAAGCTAAACCTGATGGATCTGTGGGCCTTCTCGTCCCACCGCACACTACGCTCACGCCTTTTTTTCCCGAGGAGATATTCCTCTATTACATGTGGCTATATGAAAAAAACGAAGTATAATCAAAAATAAAAAAGAAATAAATGAAGCATATAAGGAGTACGAAATAAAAAAATGATTTAAAAAAAATGATAAAAAATTGAATCGTATGGGGGCGGATTCTTCTGAGCCTCGTCACCTCCTCTAGTACTGCAAGAACTTTCAGTGGCGCTCTAAGCGCGGAGACTTGATCGTGTTCGTCACTCCCGAGAGTCTACACACACAGCACGTGAAGAGATCTGGGTGCTCTTCACAGACTCCATGCTTCTGAGGAGGATCTTCCTCATCCTTTAGATCGCAGTACCGCTTTTCTGCAAACGTCTTTTTCCGCTGCTCTTGTTTGCGCCGCGTCAGTAGCTCGCCACGATTGTTGAGCCTGACACTCCATAGGAGCGAGGGAGGCCTTATATAGGAACTTATATAGTAAGTGGCTCTATGGCTACAAAAATTCGAACTCAACTTAAAAATAATACAAAAGAAAAAAAATCCAACTTTTACCACTTCTATACCATCCAACAAAAAAGGGTCAATATGCTGTATAGGTTTATATTTAAATGCAGTCCAGGTGCCAGACGCAAAACCCAATACGTGGTTATAGGGATAGGAAATATAACTCAACTTGAAAATAATATAAAAAGAAGGCATCTAACTTATCTTAGGCTCTACGGTATCCCAGAAAAAAGGTCAAGTTATTGTATAGGTTTTAAATATAAAAGCAGTCCAGGTGCGAGACGCAAAAGCCAGCACGTGGATCAATGGCTGGGAAAATTTAATCTCAACTTGTAAACAACATATAAATAAAGCTTATGACTTATCTTAGGCTCTACTTTATCCCAGGAAAAAGGTCATGTTACTGTATAGATTCTAAATTTAAAAGCAGTCCAGATGCGAGTCGTAAAACCCAGTAAGTGGGCTAAGAAAATATATAGTCAACTTGGAAACAACATAAATAGAAGGCGCATCTAACTTATCTGAGGCACTACGACATCCCAGCTGTCGAGCTGTCATGGCACTCACGTAATATTTCTTTCTGTTTTTCCTGTAGATCCTCCGATCAGCTTGAATTTTAGATTCTTGCGAGGATCCTTCATAAGCTTCTTGACTTGTTGGAGATACCACTCCGTCTTCAGTTCAAATTGCCCAGAAGACACCAGCGTCGAACATCTCCTCGCTATCCACTTCATACATGCGTGATAGCGCATTTGGCAAGTGATTAAGTGCTCCCTTTCGGTGCTCAATCTCGAAATTATGGCCATGTAGCTCCAACGAGAATCTCGCTAAGCTTCCTGTTAGACCGTTTGCGCTACGTAACCATCGTAGACTGCTACGATCGGTTATTACTTTAAACTTGTAACTTTCAATGTACCGGCGGAACTTTTTAATCGCCCGTACTACTGCTAAGCAGTCTCTCTCTGTTACACTGTAGTTCCTATCACCAGGACAACTCTGCAAATTCTAAAATATGTTCATCATCCTTGATGAACTGAAGGAACACCGCTCCAATGCCAGTGTCACTTGCATCCATTTGTATCACAAACTCCCTTTCAAAATCGGGTGTTTGTAGCACTGGAGCAGAAGCCATGAGCATCTTCACCTGCCAAATGCAAACTGATGCTGATCCGTCCACTCATACTTACGATCCTTTTTTGTAAGTTGAGTGAGCGGATCTGGAATCGTGGCGAGATTACTTAAAAATCTCCTATACCACGATGCCATGCCCAAGAATCTCCGCAGCTGTTTTAGATTCTTATGCGCCGGATATTCTATCACCGGCCTAATCTTCTCTGGGTCGGAGTAAGAACCTTCCTGGTTGAGCACAATTTCCAGATACTTCATTTCGCTTTGACAGAAGTGACCTTTTTGCCTATTCATCGTTAGGCCGGCCTATTTAAGACGATCTAACACAATTTTGAGCTGTTCCAGATGCTCCTCGAACATCTCTGACATGATCATGACATTATCCAAATACGCTAACGCGAACCCATCGCCTTCTGGCGTGACGACGATATCAATCAGGTGCTGGAACGTCGCTTCAATGTATTCTAATCCGAACGGCATCATCGTGTACTGAAAATGTCCCATACCAGGTTCCGAGTATGATGTCATTGGCTTTGATAACTCATCTAGAGGTATTTGGTAGTATGCATTACTCACATCTAGTGTCGTAATATGCCTTGCCTTCCTTATCTTGCGGAAAGCGGCATTCATCCTTCTCGTTGGATATCCATCCGTTGATTTCATCTGAGCATTGACTTTTGTAAAATTAATGCACATTCGATATCCTCCACCGGATTTCTTTACTATCACCATCGGGCTCAACCACGAACTCGATGATGGCTCAATGACACCCGCGCCAAGAAGCTTTCTCATTTGAGCATGCATCTCCGCTTCGATCACTGTTTGATGTGACGGATGTCCCCAACATCAATCTTATGGTTTCCCCATGTTGTACACCCTAGAGTAATCGTTTCGTCTCCAACTTCTCTACGAACTAACTCTTCTACTTGTGCACGTTTTCTACGGTAGCGTTGTCAAGACAAACAGAATAAACAGAAGTTACGCCGAACTCAGTTACAGCTGCTAACTGCAGGTCGACTTTGACATTAGCATCTACCCTGTATCATACAGAGTGCGGAATTGGGAATCACCTACTTCCACCTGTAACTACCATCTGGCTTCCAGATTCACCTCCGTTTGTTCACCAGGGTTTAACATCTCTTGGCGAATCTCGTGAGGTTGTGTTTAAAGCCATTTCACTGACATTAGCGCTTTCTGGGAGAGTAGCAACCTCGCCTACGCTCCCTTCTGTCCGTTTTCCGAACAGACTGGGCATTTATATCTCATTACATCGTCTTTACCTCAGCCCCAGCATTTTAAGGGCTCTTTCTTTTGGCCATTATCTTGACCCTTTCTACCGATTTGGCTATTATTGCCTTTAAATTGTATCTTTTGTGGGCCTTTTCCATTACTTTGTGGGAAGGGTGGTCTTCCTCCTCCACTCTGCTTGGGCTTTTGCGCCTCACGAACCGCTTTGACAATCGTATCAGTCGTTTTGTCTAAATGACCGACTTGTCTCTATTTTTTGCTGAGCAGCTCAGTTGCTGCCACTTTAGCATTCAGGATAAGTTTTACTGCTTTCCTCCTTCAGGTTTACATGCTGCCCCTAGCATCACCGCTTTACTTGGAGAGAATGGTGTTCTACCATATTTCTCTATCTGAAACTCGTATTCAGTTTCTGCACACCGATCCATCAGGACGTCGATTGTGTCACATTCTTCTCTGCGCACCAATATTTTAAGAGAAAGTAGCAAGTTCAAATAAATCTTGTATATTTCCTCTTTTCTCGACATTCGCGGTCTGATCTCTCGCAATATGCATTTTATACATGTAACGAATCGACTGCTTGATTCCTCCTCTTGTTGGAATCGATTCCTTATGTCATCTCTTAGTCGCTCCTGTTTGTTATGCGGGTAGCCGTATCGCTTAACAAAACTCCGTACACGTGCGCCAATCTTCCTTGTGGTTGCTGTTCCACATACCAGCAATATCATTCAGTACGCATGGTAGAGACGCTAGCATGTCTCCCTCCATGAACCCTGCTGCACACGGATTCTCGTCAAATCTTCTTAATAACGATTCGACATCTTCGCCTTGTACCACCGAGAACTTCAAGCCCCATCTACTGGCGATGTGGTTGGGATCAGTATGATCTCCTGGGTGTTGAACTCTGAATGACACGTGGCACTGCGGTGAGCGCCCTCTGTGGGTATCTCTTCGCTCCTTCGCTGTCCACTTTGCGAAAGAGATGCCTCTTGTAGCTGTATAGATTCTTTTCTCACACTGCTATTCTGAGCGTATGCAAGGGTGAACGTATCCCCAAAGTTCATTCGCTCTTTCTGGATCACGATGGAACGATGTCTCTTTGGGATTCCTTCTTCCCTTTGCTAATTTACTTCTCATGGTCCATGTGCCGAGCCTTGTGCTCGACATTAGTCCTTTCAACAGTCTCGTTTCTTGAAACAGCTACTAAAGTCTGGCGGTCAGCACATTTATTGCGTTTCCTTGCTTAATACTCGTCTGCGTCAGACTCGCGTGCCTTTCGTCGGAGGCTTTCGCAATTTCTTCTATTACAGTTAACAATTCTGCAAAATCTGTCTCCGACTGTCTATTCGTGGGGGGTTTTTGAGTATGTTCCCCCCTACACCTTTCTTGGCTGTGCAGACCATTTGTCTGCACTTCATGTTTTTCTCTGGAGTCAGTGTCTTTCTCACTGACTCCACCATCCTGATCCAACTCTGTCACTATGCTCTTTTGGTATATCGAGAAGGAGTTCAGCAGTCCCTTATCGTATCATTCATTTTGGATCGTTGTGACATTTTACTAACAAACAATAATTCTGACAAAAAAAACTTTGAACGTCTTGCACTTTTCCAATGTGCTCCCTATATTCCTTAGAGAGCACTCGCCGCAATTCGCAGCACTCTCTTCCTCTCTTACCTGACTGCAGTGAGGTGAATTGGCCTTTTCCCCTCCCCCTCATACGATGAAATCGGTCATGTGTATGCAGGGGCTACATCGACCAATCACAGACCTTCTCCAAACATTTTTAAAAAATTCAGACAGATTCCTGAGGTAAAATGCAGCAACTTTGAGATAATAAATCACAAAGATTTGAAAATTCAAAAAATTCCATTGTTTATGTATATTTGAGTCTTGATAGTAATTAGACCCTTTCATACAGGTCCCTCAAAACTTAGAAACATGTTTTGGACATAGAATGCACCATTTTCCTATAGTTTCACCGATTTTAAAATTTTTTATTTTTCCTTTTTCGTAGAATCACTCATATCAATGGATATTCGAGAGCATTACAGGAGAGAAAAAAGAGAAAAGAACATCAAAATAACCAGCTATAACAAAAACGGGACGAACTCCGAAGTATGTAGATAAGAAGCAGTTAGACGGTAGCTGGAAACCGAGGTCATGCGACCAGGCAAAGCCCCTCCTGATTCTTCAGGGCGAACGGTGGAGCCACCTTAGCTACGAGGAGTCGAGAAGGAGTACTAGGGACTGTTTACTACTAACAAGGGGAAATATCCGAAACCCAAGGAGTCCGGGAAACCGATTTGGCTGAAACTTTATAGAATGATTTCGTGTACCTTGTAACGTTATATCCCGTCTCCCGGCTGGATGCTCTCGAGTATACCAGAGTGTAGTTTGAGGGAAAAGGGAATGCGGTGCAAATTTAGCAAAATAAAGCAATTCAGTTTAAATGAAATAATAACAAACTATATTCTGTAAATTATAGGTAACTCTTAAAATAAAATTTTTATATATAAACAAATAACCTTCTTAGCGACGATGATAATTATGCCTCCGACGCTATAACGTACAAACAAAAAACACAATATTAATTTGTGTGCGTAATTACCTACGCGAGGCGTATTCTAAACTAATCGAGTTAAATCTAAGTCCCGGCGATTTAGTTGCGTTCTAGCGAAAAAGATAAATTTAAATGTGTGTGTTATGGGTACATATCTAGGAGGGAGGGAAAGGTTTCTAACGAGGGGCACCTCGGGAATCCTCGACGGAGCCGGACACGGGCCAGGGATTGTGTGAAGAGAGCGGCATCTCTGCTCCGGCACACGGAATAGCGCAAAGAGAGGGGCACCTCTACTTTGCCATCGGGTCTGGGAATCGGTTCCTAAGGAGCACCTCGTGACCGTCGCGGATAGTCGAGGAGCATCTCGACTAGAGGATCAAGAGAGGAGTTCGGGCCCAGCGGACTACGGCTCAGTAATCAGAGGGGCACCTCTGATTTTACTATGCGTGTAGCCCTGCCGAACTGCTACCAAGGAGCACCTTGGTCGAACTGGAGAGTTGTGGCCAGCGCGAGCCAATTTGTACGCTCGCGCTGGCTCATTCGGATAGAGCGCTCGCCAATCTCGGTATTCGCGAAAGGCCGGCCGAGCGAAGGCCGCGTGGTGGGGGCTCTCTCTCTCTCTCTCTCGGAGTTCGGCCGACTGTTCGCGCATGTCACGACTGTGAGCGTGCGTACGTGAGCCGCGATCGGCTCGCGAATATGATTTTCGCAACGACGCGCTGTCATTGCAATCTAAAAATGAAGCTCAGTAACTTTAAGTCCTTCAAATGGATCCTAAATTCGAAGATAATGGCAGATCAAGCAAAATATACGAAAAAACAGGTGTCTCTTCAAATCAAGATAACTCAGCATTTAAAATTTCTATTGACTGGTATGAAAAAGCAAATAAAAAAAGGAAAAATTTTCTTTCATTTTCATTTTATTTGAGTCGATAGCTTATTTCGTTCAAAAATTATGGATGATTGAAATTTAAGTAAAATTTTACCTTAAAAAATAGTGGGAAAACTGAAGTCTGTTTCAAGTGTAATATTCAACCTTATTTTCAATCATCTATAACTTATGAACTGGTAAGGATTCGCATAAAAATGAGAATTAAAGGAAATATTTCCTATTTTTATTTACTTTTTATACCAATCAGTAGCAATTTTAATTGCCTAGTTATCTTGATTTAATCCTTTAACGTCACAATTGCACTTTTTGAAGACACTGACTTTGACTGAAGGAAAAACTCTGAACGCGATGGAATTTTTTCATGAAAATTTATACCCCACTATTTTCGAGGGTGCTCTTTCAGATTCCGGCGACCAAATTTTCAAATAATTCCATTTTCCAAAAAAATTTTCAATTTTAATTGAAAAAAAAAAACGCTGTTTTCAATGAAACACTATACGCGCACGCCCGTCTTGAACAACCCGCGAGAGCACTCGCGTGGTTCAAACACCCACGAATATTCTGCTCATCAAAAGGGTTGGTTGCGGACGAACGCTTAATTAAACTCTGTCGAAAAAAACTTGTTTCGAGATGGTAACGTCCGATGTCGGCGAAGTCCAAACAGCGAGTGAGAAGACGGAAGTCTTCACCGAGGAGCTCGCGAAAGCGCGTCTCTCCCGCTCTTACTCGCACCCGTGGCTCTTATCAGTTCTCTCGCTCACAGACCGATGATTAGCCTAATCATTTACCAGCGTAGTCTTTTTGGAAAATAACTACGTTAGTTGATTGGCCAATCACCGGCGAGGTGGTCTACGCGCGATTTTTGAACGTAGAATAACCGACGTTGGGGGAGCACCGACCCAGTACTGGGAAATCAATCCTCGTGGTGGAGGTTTGAAGTTCCCTCTCTCACGTGACGGTTTTCTAACCGTCACAATATTAAATATAAATAATACAAGTAATTAAATATTCATATATATATAAACACACAAGTATGTATAGCTATAAATACATGAATCGTAACTTATGCGGACACTTTCTTACATGAAACGTGACTTATGCGGACTCAAACTTTTTTTTTGGTTTTTTGATAATTATTTCTTTACTAAATAGAAGCGGGCGCCGCAGGCGAACATCACTGGGGTCGGGGGTTGTGGGGATTTAGGTTATTATACAATTATAACCTATTTTAAAAAGTGTCTGCATAAGTACCTATACATACGTTTATATATATATATATGTTATCGAACGAGTTGGAAAGTCATTTAATGAGTACGCAAGTACATAATATTAGCTATATGTGCATGTATATATA
>UELU01072037.1:0-13396 GCA_900490025.1 Megastigmus dorsalis | reverse complement strand
AGCTGGACTCGTGAGCCTTGCACGGAGCTCACGAGTATCTTTGGTCCGAGCATCGGAAAGGGAGACTCAACAAGAGAGTCTCGCATTTGTCAACGGTAGCTGATAGATCCTGAACAGTGGGATAAATCAGAGGATTTTCCCACTGCAACGTGCAGCAGAGAGGAGTGTGCAGTACAGGGTTACTGCACACGGAGAGTAAATCAGCCCCGTTAAAAAATATTAAAATTGTTCATGGAAAATTTTGATTATACGGAAATAAATTTTTACTTAAACTGTATTATTTTTTTTTTGTATAAAAAGAAAGCATTCTTTTTGAATACTTAAAAGAAATTTTTTAATACTTCTTTATTACTATAGAAGCAAATTAAATACAGTAAAAATAAAAGTATATTCGCAGAAATTATTCTGGAAATTAATACTTTTCAAAAAATATTTAAATTATATAAGATTATTTTTCTGAGGAAATATAGCACTATTCTTGAATACTTTCTGCTGAGTTTTTCTTTAACATATAAATTACAAAAAGACTGCCTTACAAATAATTTTTGAATGTTATAAAAGTAATTCATATAATAAAAATAAAAATGTTTTTCTAGAAAAAGAAAAGCATTTAAACGCTAATACAATTATATAGGGACATCTAAGACTACTTATAGAATTCTTTTTCTGAAAAGTATGCTTATTGGAAAAACTTTAAATAATTTTCTGTCAATTTTAATAGAGTTTGATGAGCTTCAATCATAATTTGCAATTTTATTTTAAATTTTACATACATCGAAAAACTATATTAAAGTAAAGAGAAATTTTTTTTTCTCAAATATATATAGGAACTTATATAGAAAAAGAAAAAAAATACGAATTTGTAGAGAACAGTTTCTGAAAAAAAAAACAAAAAGAATAAAGGTTTTTTCACAACCAGCATTTTACTATTGAAATAAAGATGTTTTTAGGATGGTTATAAATCTGTCCTGCGTTTATTATAATCACGTAAAAGAGTGTTTTTCGGAGTTATAACTATAATAGGTATATAAAAGTAAAACAGAATCGCTTTTGAATTTTAACGTGGTAACGCTGAGTCGGTTGATACAAGAATCAGATTTGTTTAAGCTTTCAAGTCGAAGCCAAATATTATTAACACAGCCACACAAAAAAAATGTTCTGGCCTGGGGAAGAGACATACATATCCCATAGTATTTTGACCCGCTGAATCCGAATTCAGCACCTGTTTGACACCGTCACGTCAGGGTCAAGGTCATTTGAAGGTCAAATTGACAAAAAGCCGTCCAAGCGGAGAAAAATATTATATCTATAGGTTTTTGGGGTCGCTGAATTCGAATCCGATGTTTGTTTGATCCCAAAACCGCAGGGTCAAGGTCATTTCTAGGTCAAATTGACAAAAAACCGTCCTTATGAAGAAAAATACTGTATCTATATGTTTTTGCGGTCGCAGAATTCGAATCCGATGTTTATTTAATACCGTAATGTCAGGGTTGAGGTCATTTCAAGGACAAATTGACCAAAACAGGTCAAGCGGAGAAAAACAATGCATCCAGATATTTCTAGGATCACTCAATCCGAAACCAGGGTCTATTTGACACGATGACGTTAGTATCATTTTAAGGTCAACCGACGGAAACACTTTTACTGCAGTAATCCGCCGTACTAAAATGTTTTTGAGGTCACTGAATTCGAATCCGAGGTCACTTTGACCTCATAAAATCAGGATCAAGGTTTGAGCATGGGTAACCACCATTTCTGGCTAACGTTCTATTCACTAAACAGTACGAGCAATTTTTGATAATGTCATAAAATGTAATTGTCCGTATTTAATTAAAAAATGTTATCGTCGGCATTAGTGTTACCCGATATACACCACGAGGAGGTTGCACGATCGGATTTTGTACATCTTTATAAGGGCTGGTTTGAAGGCGAATAAATAACTATCTATTTTAATGAATCATTAAATACTTAATAAAAAAATGAGAAAGAAAGAATAAAAAAGAATAAAGTCAAGTAAAGAATTTTATTCGTTCTCTTTTCTTGAACTGTAACGGGTTCTTTTTTCATAGAATGATCTGTGTAATGGATTTCGTTTGCGTTTTCTGTTATACTTCTCTGCGTATCTCTTCAGCATCCAACAGAAATCCGCCAACATATTCACATCCCATGTTCCTTGGTAACGAGTTTCTACTACCTTCATATCTTAGTGGAATCGTTCACCTTGCTCTTCACTAAAGTCTCCAAGGTTGTCGGGAAATTTATCAGGGAGGGAATGAAGGAAATTTAATTTTAAATTCATAAGACATCCAAGTTCTCTAAAGTCGGTCATTTTTTCAACGATTTGTTTGTATTCGGGGCTTTTTGTATTATCCAAAAAGTTTTGGGCCACTGACTTAAAACTAAGCCAGGCATTTTTTTCCAATGGATTTATTACGTTAACGAATTCAGCATCTCTAAACATAGTCCTGATTTGAGGCCCATTGAACACTCCTTCTTTTATTTTAGCCTCAGACAGTTTAGGAAATTTTTCTATGAGGTATTAGAAACAACACCCTGTTTTATCAAGAGCTTTCACTGTTTCATTAGTCCAAGTTTTATATGCAGCGGAGGAATTAGAACTTTCGTCGGGTGCACTAAGTATTCATGAATGATGTTACATTTACCAAGTTCGAAAGATGATCTGGATGGCCACGTTCTTTTTTGTAGTGATTTGTACGATCTCTACTGTCTCACAAGTACAAATAGCAAGGATATTTTGTGAATCCAGACTGTTGTCCAAGCAAAATTGTTAATATTTTCAGATCTCCACAAATCTGCCATTGATGAATACCGTAGTTTATTTTATGTAAAAGCACCCGTATATTTTGATAATTTTCTCGCATGACAGTAGAATGGGCTAAAGGAATTGGAGCATATACACTTAAAAACGGCCTTTATGCTTCTCTTAGAAGCATCTATGAAAAGTCTACAATCCTGAGCATCACAGCTATTCGGTTTCAATTCATTTATAAGACCTTTCACATCTGTGCAAAATACTAGCGATGATTCTTCATCTTTCATAAAGTATTTGCGGAACTGCGCTTCCCTATTTCGATAAAAGGATACTTTTGTTTTGGGTTGCAATAAATTTTTGCTCTTCAAAAAGAACGCTAACTCTGAACCGTCTTTAGGTAAGCCTAGATCTCGCACAAGATCGTTTAATTCTAACTGAGATACCAAGGATGGAGCAGACGATTTTTTTGTGCTTGCAGTCCACTCTATATCATTTTCGCCACCATCATCAATCTCACTAGTAGACTCATCAGCAGACTCTTCATTCATTTCCATTGTTTCGATACCTTCAACAACAAAGTCAAAATCAGTTTTGCTTTCCTTATGTACAGCTACAGTTTGGAATTGTCACTAATGCAACACTGATGAAAACAATTTTATGTTTATTTTGGCTGTTGAAGCCCTTTATTTTATTGCAACAAAAAAAGCAGTCTTCTTTACTACTAGGAGGATTCCAAATCGTTGGAACAGAGTACTTAATACTTTCTTTATCCTTATCTTTTTTCCAACGGTTCAGCATCTTTGAGCAACAATTGCAGATGATGTTAGGAGCTCACTTGTTCGTTCCAAGCTCATCAATTTCCAAACCAAATATTTCCTTGAAAGTTTCACGAATGTCGTTGTTAGTGATTTTCTGCGAAGAAGTTATTTCGAACTTGGAACAAATGTAGCAAAACACGTCATGATCTGAATCACAAGTATGCGATTGAGAGACGATTTCGTCAATTTTTCTTGTAGTATTAAACTCTACATTAGCCAAGTCACCAACCGATGTAGAGCTGCGATCGCATGATGACGCCGCCTGCGGGTCCGCTTTCTCACCCTGATCAGTCGCCGATTCAGCAGGGTATCCGAATCACTGCCTAATATAAGGTTTACCACCTGTGTCTGCCATGACGACATCAACGCCGCAATCCAGGGACTTAGCCGGATAACGAAATTGCTCCGTTGACCGCCGACCGCGAGGAGGTGCCCTGGATACAGACACAGACGAAAAACCTAAGAGGGTATGAAGGTTACTCTATGTAAAAAATACCGTACCACTTGAGTTGAAATATTCTCCTTGTATGCAGTAGATTTAATTGTTGTTGAAATTAAACAAAGATTTCAGGCAGTCACTGACTTTAAAAAAATGTCATCTGCAACACGAATCAGTTTGACCCTGAAATTATCTTGACGTTATGAGATCAAACAAACATCGAATTCGAATTCAGCGACCCTAAAAGCGTACAGATACAATATTTTTCTTCGTTTGGGCGGTTTTTTGTCAATTTCACCTCGAAATGACCTTGACCCTGAGGTTATGGGAACAAACAAACATCGGATTCAAATTCAGCGACCCCAAAAACCTATCGATATAATATTTTTCTCCGCTTGGACTGCTTTTTGTCAATTTGACCTTAAAATGACCTTGACCCTGACGTGACGGGGTCAAACAGATGCCGGATTCGGATTCAGCGGGTCAAAATACTATGGGATATGTAGGTCTCGTCCCCAGGCCAGAACATTTTTTTTGTGTGGCTGTGTAATGAATTTGAAAAGTAAAAAGAAGAACGTTGCAGATAACGGAAAAATTAATGGAAATTCATTACTGGGAATTTTTCCGAAAAGAAAAAGATGATTATTAAGGGGTTAGGCTACTATAGAATTTTCGAAAAATCGATTTTTTTTGTTTTAAATTGTCCCTTAAGACCTCAAAAATGATGTGCCAAAAGATTATAGTCGGGAAAAATTTCTAAGTACACGATTTTTGAATTTTAGTACAAGGCCCCCTGGCCTACCTTTGTGACCGCTCGAGAAAAGGGCCTTAGGGGATCAGAGCAGGTGTACGGCAGATGTTATTAAAACCATTTGTGTATAGACTATTCTAGACAAGAAGCAGAAAAGAAAAACAAGAACAATTGTATGGTGCAGGCATCACGGATTAAAGGTATTAAAAAATTATTCATGATTTTCTACTACTCAAAGCTTCAAACGCGTTTATCTCAAAACTGTATTTTTTGAGTTGGCCGGAAACATAACTCAGACAATTTTCAACCGATTTACTTGAAATTTTGAATATATCTTGAAAAATATATTGTTTATAGAAGTACGTAGGATTTTTTTTAAATTGCATAGTTCATTTGTTATTAACAATTATCTGATGATTTTTCAAACAAATTTTTCACTTTTCACTTTGGAAATGCGCCATTTGGTCAAAAATTAAAATATCGAAAAAAACCTGCGTACTTCTCTAGCAGTTAGTGTATAAAACAAAAAAAAAGAAAATTGGCTAATTGAAATTCAAAAATTACAGGAGCTGTTTTTCCGGCCGTGAGCCTTGAAAAAACGAAGACGTCATTGGAAAAATACAGCACAGCCGCCATTTTGAAATGAATCGCTTCAAAAAAATTTTTGTATACATTTGTTTATATATATATATAATAATAATAAATATCCTTAAGGGGGGTATACACCTATACATTTTTTTATGTTCATTCACCTAAAACAAAATAATTATAATAATTAGTAAAATTTTCACATAATATTCTAAAAATATATTGGATTCCTGACAAAATGAGCTCTAATAGAAGCCTCTATGCCCATTTTATGTTATGTTGTGTCAGTTTCAAAAATTTGGCTTTGGCATAACGTACAGGTCCAACTGATCGATCAATTTTGATGTAATTGGTCTTAAATTGTTTGTAATTGATGTCATTATGGTCAGAAGAGTTGTATAAATTAAAATTTTTTGATTAAATAGTAAAATGAGTTCAAAAACTGGATAAATTGATAAAATTTCTTCAATTTTTATGAATTTATACGAATTCCATCATAAAAACATACTTCTACAAGCAGTTCTCGATAGCAGCAGACCAGTTTTTACAAAAGTTACATCTATTTCTCTCTTGAAACGTTGTCTTGATGGGTAGACACATAACTCTAACAAGTCTTCTAACAACATTATGTGGAAAATCTGTCCAAAACCATTTTTGTGGGACTTGACTCGTTGAAGTTGGGAAATGTTCTCGAGTCAGTCTCCTTGGTCTTCTTGCCTGCAGAGAATTGGCAAGCATCTTCCGCTCAGCATGAAATAATCTTTCATCATCACTGGTTGCACTCAATGGATACAAGAATGTCCAGGCATGATTCCGAACTCTTTCATAATTTTCAAAAAACTAGTACGTCCAGCATTAAATATTGTAACATCAATATTTACACCAATTTTTAATACATTCAATCCACTAAAAGAAGTTTTTAGAAGAAGCTTCCACAAAGAGTAATTAAAACTTTAATTGTTATTTTGGTTATAACTATTTTTTATAAATAAATATATGAAAGTTTATGTATGTATTCACTCACGAACGCACGAACGCACGAACTCACTTTTAATCTACGATTAAAATTGTAGTTTGATTAAAAAAAGGTAAATATTTATACCTATGAGTGTTAACCTCAAACTATCTGTCAAAGTGTCTACTACATGAAAAATTACATGCATCTATAAGTATAATACGCATATAAGATATCTAGAAACAGCCATTGTAATTTATATTGAAATTAATCGCTATATATTATATTGTATAGATGCGGAACACGGAACAGATTATAAGGAATAAACACGACACATCTATAAGCGTGCCCATGGCCTTTATACTTTGGACAAATATATTTTTCACGGATATCGAATGTAGTTAATGCTTGAAGCGCATTTAAATCTAATATACACTATATAGCCATGCTCGTTGCACCAGCAAGTCGAATTTAGTACAAACTACATATACTACTATATACAAAATAGATGCAGTGACCATTGTAGTTATTAAATTTTTTTTTTAGGATTTCTTTATCTATCTCTTTTGCTTGTTCATGCCTTACGTATAAAATGCATACCTAGTCGCATATATAGAATATATAGAAGTGAAACTTTTAATTATTTGAAGAAAAATTTAAAGATCTGCTACTTTACTTGTTCACTGTTTCTTCTATAACTTTAAGACGAAATTAAATTTCGACAAACGGGGAACGGGACTTTATTCTATGAGAAATTTGCTATATGGATAGATATTAAAAAAAAAAGATTTTTTGAAAATTTTTAGGTGTATACCCCCCTTAATTGGAATCTCGATTTATTGTGTAGTATTATAAAACAACAAAAATTAACAAAAATACTACACTCACTTGATTGCGATTCAGGAAACATAAAAAAATAAGAAACACAAAATCCAAAATCCGGAACAATTAAATTACGAATAACGTTTGGCTGATTGATGCCGTCGAACAAATAGCCACAAAGAAAAAATTAACACAATTTGTAAATACAAAATCAAATAAAGAAAAAATAAAATCTTAAAGTACTAGCACGAGAGCATCTGTACGAGATTCGGAACTGCACTGGATGTCCGCAGGAATCCGTATTCTATCAAAGCCGAAATAGCTGATCACGCGGAAAACGCACACCATGCGTGATAGCTAGACACTACCTTGCAATTTAGGCAGCATAGAAGAGGTAGAAAAATTCCATTAAAATATTATGAAATTCAATTCGCTAAACTATGCAACGCATTACCTTCAAAAACAGGAAACAGCTAGGCAAGTTTTGGCAAAATAGACAGTTATAATAAGCGAATTGGAATAAGATATTCTACACAGTAAAAGTAATCTATCATATAATTATTATTCTCTTAACTAAACTTCTTTATTTGCAAGTGCAAATCAAAGAAAATTAATAAAAAGAAAAAAAAAACATAAAAAGCGAGGCAAAGATGCCTAAAATAATATTAATAAATAATAATAATATCTAAATATATGAAAGAATAAAATCTAAAATAATAGTAATAAATAATAATAACATTTAATGGAATAACACTAACGAACAATAATTATTTATGGCATTAAAAGCCTTTACAATTGGCCACGTGCGCTCGTTCTCGCACTCACGGCGGGGATAGCTTCGCGCGCTCTCTCTCGCACTCAGGGCGGAGATAGAAGCACGGACTCTCTCTCGCACTCATGGCGGAGATAGCCGCGCACTCTCTCTCGCAACCACAGCGAGAATAGCGTATCATAAATGACTTATTAACACATAAACACAAATACTATATACCATATATATATATATATATACACACACAAAATCCTAAAAAGACTAAACAAATACTAGATAACTAATTTTATCACAAAAATAGCAAATGCTAAAATATAACAGATTTTAGCCTTGATATAAAAATTAATATAAATTAATATAGATTTAGAATACAAATTTTAAATAAAATATATCCGTCAAAAAAAAAAAATAACAAATCTATAAATAAACAATTAAATAAATTGCTAGAAATTATATTCAAAATATTAAAACGAATTACATTAAATTATAGGCATTTACATAAACACAAAATTCATTATTCGATAATCAAAATTAATTTTTAAAACAAAATTCAATAAACATTTACGATTGTAAAATTTTTTAATAAATAAAACAGAACATTAGAAAAACGATAAGACATAAACTTTTATTTTAATCATATTTTAGTTATAAACGTATATATTTAAATCATTTAAATTCAGAATTACTAGAATAAAAGGTTAGAGGCAATCGATATATTTTTGCAAGTTCATAAGCAACACATGCCGATAGCGCAGATCGTTAGCGATCTGCGCTATCGGCATGAACACCACGCAACACAGCTGCTAAGTGTGAGGTGTTCGAGAGGCAAGCGCTCGGAGTGCACAGTTATCTCGAGGAATTTTTTTTAGTTTTGTTTTACAAACAACTAAGTTTTATACACGGTTTTTATCGGGAAAATTTTTTACAGTTATTTTAAATAACGCGAAATCAGCGTGAGTGAGAGGCAGAAGCGCGGCAATTAAATCACACGGCAGTGAATATACGGCGGGCGAGATACCCCACAGACGCAAACAGAAACCAATAGACGAGAAGGAAGGTAGGAAGGATGATCAAGGACATCGCAATTTTCTCGGCGATCCTCGCAGTCCAAATCGCTGCACAAAGGTAGGTCCAATTTTTCTTCGAAATCAAATAATTATATTCCCGTGGGTTATCGCACCCGAGAGAGGTTATCCCAGCTCCCCCGTGTTAAAGTAGGAACCGCGGGTAATCGAAAAAAAGGAACACACTAAATTTAAGATAGAAAACTGCTTTCGCTCGATTATTCTGTGGGTCGAAAAGCGACAAATTTTTAAACACGAAGTCGGAAAAATCAAGGGACGCACGTTGCCTTTCGCCAGAGGTCACTGACAGGAGCGTCGAAACGCAGTCAGATAAGTACACTTATGGGAGAGGGGGGCAAACCAGCGCTAATACAGACCAGTACACACGATTTTTACAAAAATACGATGAAAATACAAGAGAAGTGATTCGGAAGGGAATATGCAGCTACAATAAGTTCCGCCGCGAGTGCTCAGAGAAAGACCTCTATAAGACGGTAGAAAACAAAGAATTTCGCACAAGCCATCACGCTATAGGGAAGAGATGGGAAACATCAATGAGAATAACAGAAGAGCAGCGAAGCTCGATCGGGCCTCGAAAACGACGGCGATAATGAGAGGCGCACACGGGCAAACAGCCGGAGAGGCCAGGGAAGCATGTGACAACTTTGAAAGAGAACCAGCATCAAACACAGAACGGTTTTTGCTGGAAAGCAACGCAAAAATCATGCAGTGACGCAGCATGAGTATGCCGGCGAATGCCCAAGGCATAACAGAAATCACAGACAGAAACTCGACTAATGTGCCAAACAACACTTCCTTCTTGGATCTATTACACCAACCGCAAACCTGGGGACTCACATTGGCACCGAACCTGCAAATTTAGATCATAGACAATAGCAGGCGGAGCAGCTTTTTGAACAACATATGAATCTCCAACAAAGGTCGAAACACAGGCACATTTCGGCACCACGTCAGCACCGGAACCACCGCTGTACACAGAGTCGCTCACCCGAAGGCAACAATACGCACCGGTAGCTTGGTCGCAGGAACAAGTGCAAATGGCACCCGCACCAGCGATGCATCAATTTGCATACGCGGCACCGCACCCACAGATGCACTATCAAATCAGCCCGGTTGCGCTATACTAGGCAATTAATCACATATCACAATTCGATGGGATACCGAATCAGTTTCCTCTGTTCAGTGCGGTCGTGCGAGATGCGCTGGAGACGTTCGGTCCGGCAAACGAGAAGCGCATCATCTACGCGCTCGGTAACAAATTGAAGGGGCGTGCGGCCGTCGACTACACAGCGCGGTTAGGACAATATATATCGATAAAGAGGCTGAGCGATCTCTAGACACAGTATAACCGAGCGAGCATGGCTGACGAAATAATGTCACAGCTAAAATAAGACAGGCAGAGATAGGGGGAATCAGCCGGAGATCACGACCTAAGAGCCCAAAATTTGCTAATCAGGGTTCTCACGATATACGATGCAGCATCGGGCTTTATCGAGGGAGAAAGGCAAATCCGCAAGGAATACGCGGAAAAAGATGTGTTACAATACTTCCTTTTCGGACTCTTATATCGACTGGAGCTAATAGTCAAGGTCGACCTCGCTATGTGAAGCGGCGGCGATCACGATAGATTTAGAATGCAAACAGCCAAACGGCAAAATGATCAGCTCGAACCAGCCGCGCGCGTTCAAACAGGAGTATCGAGCGGAGAGAGATATAGAAAGAAGAAATAGAAATGAAACACCACGAGGACAAAATATCAACAAGAACAAGCCCTTTTCATGTGGTTACTGAAGGATGAATAACCGTAACGAAGCAAACTGCTTCAAGAAAAATAATATTTAGAAAAAATGCAATTATTGTGGGATCATGAACCATGAAGCAAAAGAATGTCGAACAATGCAAAACGACATCAATTCGGGAAAATTGCAAGCGAACAGAAGCCGCAATGGAGGAAATGGCGCGAGCCAGAATTTCATCAACAATAATAATAATATTAATTATCGAAGAAACTTCACAAATGACAGATTCGAAAACTTCAACAATAGAAATCAGAATTATCGGGACAGAAACAGAGAATCGAATTGCAGCCACAGCAATAGAGGGAAGGGATATAATCAAAATTATGGTAATGGAAACCCAAGATACAACGCAGGAAACTCGGACCAAACGCGATAGGAAGAACACGTGTAGATAATTCAGAAAATAAAGGAGTATTTAAACTCCGAGAGCACTCGTCGCAGTCCTCAGACACTGAGCGGGTGAGGCCGCCAGTAAAATCAGCTGAGCAGCCGACACAAAAAATTGGCAAAATATATTACGCAAACATCGGCCTCAAGCCGCCGATCGCAACGCTGAAGAGCAAAGACTTAAAACATGAGAGGACTATATTCCTCATTTATACAGGCGCAGGCATTTCAATTATCAAGGAAAACCAGCTAGAAAAAAGTTTCTATGTGGACAGACAAACAAGCATAGAAATCAAAGGCATCACACCGGGGGAAACGCCTACAATAGGCAAAGCGGAAATCAAACTGTTTAATACTGCATGTACTATGCATCTGGTCCCCGATAACGTCCCCATTAAAGTGGAAGGCATAATCGGCTGGAACATTATGAACCAATTAAAAGGTCATATAGATACGAAGGAGAAAAAATAATTTTAAACGGAGTCAAAATCCCTCTAGAGAGGGAAGAACGCTTCGAAATCCCCCCCCCCCCCCCCCCCCCCCAGGATGCGCAAAATCATTTATGCTCGAGTAAAAAAATCACAGACACAAAAGTTAACTGCATCCCACTAAAAAATGTAGGAGAGGACATTTTGTTCGAAAATTTCATAGTCGAAAATAGTGACGGAAAAGTCTACGCGGAATGTATCAACACAACGGCGAAGGAGGTACAAATTTAGGTTACAATTAAGATCCCACGATAGCATTTATGGTAATGATGAAATTATAATTTCTTTTGCTGATTTATTGCAGACGTGGGAACTTGATAAATCCAAATAATTTTCAAGCTATGAATGTAAAATTAGCTGTCCAATTGGTTAGTCGCCGGATGTCTTCTGCGATTAAGTTTGCTGGTGAAGATCCGACCTGGTTAGCGTCATCTCGTACTTGGAAAAAGTCAGCAGAGACTAACGAGAAACTAGATGTTGTTATAGATTCGTGTAATTCGTATTCTTTACGAATTGTCGATCGTCAAAAGAGACCTTTATCGAGTAAAAATCTGGAGATCAAACAACGATTTGAATGTTTTGTTGAGTGGTCGGAGCAATGGACAGTAAAGAAAAATTGTAAAGTGAGCAAACCACCTTGTTTTTTTGGAATGCCATTAACTGTGCGTACGATATTAGACTCGTATAACGATCTTGTGTCAGAGTTTCCAGATTTTCAATTAGCGACAGGTCTTTGTAATCAAGATTCTGTGGAGCATGTTCCCTCCAAACTTCGTGGAAGAATAATTTTACTTTAATTCGAACCCCACTGCAAGAATGTACCGTTTAGCATTTAAGCACATTTTGTCCACCGATTTCATTCACAAAAGTAAACTGGGTAATGTAAATTGTATAGAAACGCATTCGTCTGTGCAATTGAAGACCACTGCTTCTCAGGTTCAAATAATTGAACCTAATAATATTCAACGTCATTGAGCAACAGATCCCCAATTATTTGAATATGATCCCGAAGAATTAAAGGAATTGAATGAAATCATTGAGGCTGCCGAAGTAATGGAAATGTATTTAGAAATTGACGCTAGCAAAATGCCAGAGATGGGTGAAAGAGAGGCTTACGAAGCTAATGCGATAACTTTTTTCCTGTTACATAGCTCGTAAAGCAATTAAGAAAAGTAGGTGCGATGATTGCCAGACCATGTTTATAAAAAGTGTAACCGAATCGAGCAATAGCAACGAGAATTATATTAGATATAGAGAGTATCCGCACTCAGACGAAATATCACCGGATGTTAGGCATTTGACTAGACCAACAGAACTTTTTACGAAGATTGTAAACTGCCATCTTGAAGCTTTCAATGCTTATCATGAAAGTGTCTGGCATCAAAGAAAACTATTGTATCACTTGTCAGAAATAGTAGAAAAATATACTCGTGATAAGTTCTCTGATTGGTTCGATCAAGATAATTTATGTTATGAACATAGGATAAACGCGCTTAAATTTATGTTATTAGTTAAGATTTTCGCTAAGACCAGAGAAAATAATAATGAAAAAAAGCGGCAGCGAAATATATCATCGCGACCAAAAATCAAAAGCTTAAAAATGTACAAAATTTATAAATTATTTAAAAATATTTTATTTTATATCGCTTTTGTTATATTTTGTAAAGTTTCAAAATTAATGTACTCGTCCTTATATATCACACGTTATTGATTTAAATA